>CAKAEH010001957.1:0-20863 GCA_916381525.1 Cercopithifilaria johnstoni | reverse complement strand
AATATATAAAATATATATATAAAAGAAAATCACAAGATAAAAAAGGTATTCTGTTTGAATTTTCAAGTATTTTATCATCAAATTAATATTAACCAGTTGGAAGTAATCTTTTATCGCCTTACAACTATTTTCCACACATTACGATTCATCGTTTCTCAGCTATATAAATTATTATTTGATCATGATTTCGGATAACTTAGCAGTTAATTCTCTGTTTTGTGCGAAGATTGATCGAAACTTTTTATGTGATGCTGTTAACACTACTGTGATATGATACGATACCGATAACTGCTGTTCGAAATCCATCTTTCCTAAACACCTGTTTTCCACTCCCTCTGTTCGTTACTCCCTCATATATTATCTTTGTGTAAATCGACCCAACTATTATAATTTTCATCCTTGTGATTCCATTTATTGTTACGCAGTGTTCATCAGTTATCGGTATAAGACGAGAACAAATGGGTCATTTTTATGATAAATTAAGTGCAGACGAAAACTTCTTCTTCATTTCATGCTTTTTGTTTTTTTTAACTTATGTGGTAAAATGCATTATAAGTACAATTAGATTAATACTTCACACTTATATTTGTTCATATTTCATATTCAAAATCTTCCCGAAATTTTTTTGGCACTTATCACATGTCAGTAATGCATTTCCCCGATGCTATTTTATTTCTTACATACATTTTTTTCATATGATGCAGTAGGTTGCAGCATAAAGACTTTTCCATTTTGCAACATTTCATTTGTTGTTGTCACAGCTGATTTCACTTACAAATTAGACGCAATCCGAGGTAATTCCCAAATAGCATTTTTTACGTGTAATTCAGTAATTCCCATTTAATATGTGCAGTTGCAAAGAAAGAGGTCGGATACGGATACCAGAATTATTGTAATTAGTTTTTCACATGTAATTTAATGAATTGCACATGAAAAATGCCATTTGGTTGAATTTACTTTAGCTTATAAATGATGTGGTACTTGATATTGCGATTTTTTTCTTTATACCCTTACTACTGATATTTCGACTGTGAAATTCACGGGATTTTTCGATGTGCTCCATATGACCATGAATTTTTGAAAGTATAAAAACTAAAGTGCAATTTATTACACTTTAACCTTTCTTAAAAATAACCGAAGGGTCATCAAACATCGAAGTGATTTCATTGCTAATTTGCGCTTATTGCATATCATATATCACGTAAGCTATCATCAATGATAATTCAGCCAAATAAATCTTGTTTCTTTAACCTAGCTTGACAAAATGCTCAAATTAAGATGGATGAATTTTTTTTCTTCTCTTTCGTAATAATTAAATCTTCTTAAGTGACTATTCCTAACAGCGCACAATATAACTTAATGAATAATTCCTTTTATACATATTTTCCATCCAATCCATTCTTCCATTCTTTTTTTTTGCAGCAATAAAAATTCGTCGAAAATTATTACAATAATTAATTGATCAATAATAGAATTAATAAGTGAAAAATTAAGATTGAATTTATAGGATGGAAATAATTTGCCATATGTAACCGAATCAATTAGTTTCAACATCGAATGATTATTTATATTCGCGACGCTTCTTATCCTTCAATCTTTTTCCTAATTGCACTTCATTTTTTTATTCTATTTAAAAAAATTCTTTTCATCATTTGTTGAAAATTTAACAAACCGAAACTTCACATAATTGATGACAGTTTCTAATGGTACTTCTTTCTTCTTTCCGCATTTATTAAGCATAATGTTTCAATTTTTTCAAAATTAAAAATTTGACAAACTGCAGAAAACCACGCCGAACAGTAAGAATTGCAAAAATTAAAGAGAGAAAATGTGAAAATTATTTATTTGTAAATTTGTTTATTTGACAGATACGTCTAATTTAGTTTTAATTTTTCAAAGAAATTTTAGGTTTAATAATTTATTTGTAAATTTCTTTCTTTGTCAGATATGTCTAATTTAATTTTAATTTTCCTATGAAATTTTAAACTTATTATCATCATATCTTTTCAATGTAAAATTATCATATCTTTACAGTGTGAAAATTTTATTCTTTCCTATTCGTACTTATTCATTTGCTTATCAATTCATTCCTATACGGATATTGTTCTAAAGGTTTTTTCAATAATTATTTTTGACAAAATTCTTTAGTGGATTATTTGAAAGTGCAACTTATTTCTGCTGGGATTTAATTTATTATCAAATTCAATCGAATATTACTAATTATTATTATGGGTATCATTATGTCATTACTTATTTATATTATATTATGATTCTGCTGGGATTTAATTTATTATCAAATTCAATCGAATATTATTAATTATTATTATGGATATCATTATGTTATTATTAGTTATTTATATATATTTATACTATTAGTTATTTATTATTTATATCATTATATATTATGATCGATACACTAGCGAGTAATCATCGGTTCAAATTGAATTGAATTCAATAAATAGCAAATATTTCAATAATTCTTTCATTTTTACCTTTCGCTTTTATTCTACGTTTTTCAACGATAACGACAAATGCTTCGCTATTTTCTTTATCATTCATTCATTCATTATCATATGAATTTATTCTAATGTAACCTTTTTTCTCACACCATTTCTTGTTAGATATATTGCCAAAAGGTCAGGAATACTGGATTTTATTATTGTTTTAGGCCATTTTGTTTCTAATCATATTAATCAATTTTGTTGATTTTTTATTGAAGAAATTGCTAACTTTACTACGATTAGTTAGATAAATATGAAAGATTAAATTCAGTATTTTTGACGATGAAATTATAAAATAATGTAATTTTAAAGAAATATCAAAGGTCATCAATTCGAAAAAAATTAAACAGAAATATCAAAGGTCATCAATTGGAGAAAAATTAAACAGAAATATCAAAGGTCATCAATTCGAGAAAAATTAAAGAGAAATATCAAAGGTCAACAATTCGAGAAAAATTTTATTAATTTCAAAATAGTTGTTACATCGTTCAGAGTGTCGAAAATAAAGATTTATTTTTTTGACCTAAAATGAAATTTTTGTAATCCTATATTTGAAAAAGAAAAAAAGAAGCAACAATAATTCAATTGATAATTTATCAATTACTACAACAAAATTATCGACTTATTCGAAGGGAACAAAAATCGATAAACCAGAAGTTATCATTTCTGAATATCATTTCCAAAAAGTCATAAATTTGAATCATTTCCTTTTTAACTTTCAACATTTAACAAAAACCAATAAAATAAGACTATTTCCACTTTGTACAAATTGCTGAATTAATATTTAATATTATCATTGATATTATTATTATTTAGTAAATGAAAAGAATGAATGAAATCAACAATGTCGTAAATTGTTTTATGCTAAAACTTCGAGAGGTCAACTTGAATCGATTCATTTTGCAATTGATTTAATAGAAATAACCATAGATGGTATATGACCTTTGTATAACACATTTTCTCGTCTTTCTCTCTCTCTCTCTCTCTGTTTAATTCATCTTTCTTTTTACGATACCTGTTTTCCATCCATTCTCCTCATTGTTCCGTTTCTCGGTGAAACCGAAATGTTTCTTAAAAATTAATCATAGATTTTCATCCTAAAATTAAAACGCTTCTATTAGCATTACGTAAACAGTTGATAATATTTGATAATAGCATCACATAATTTGATAATATTTGATAATAGCATTACATAATCATTTGATAATATTTGATAATATCATTATATAATCACTTGATAATATTTGATAATAGCAATTACATAATCATTTGATAATATTTGATTGTAATTAAAATTTATTTATACTTTCTCTAATACTTTTGTTTTTCAATTCTAATTTTCAATTTTAAATTATTCATTCATTTTGCATATATTTATATATTGAAATTTTCATTTTGATTTTTTCCTTTTTTATCAAAACAAAAGTTGCAATTAATTTAATTTAATTCCGTAAATTTCTCACATTTTTCAACGATTATTATCATTTAAGGTATAGTTAGGATAGTTAATTATCACGTTTTCAATGGTTCTTATCATTTCAAGTATAGTTAGGATAGTTAATTCTCACGGTTCTTATCATTTAAAGTATAATTAGGATAGTTATTTCTTACATTTTCAATTGTTCTTATCATTTAAAGTATAGTTAGGATCTGATAAAAAATTTTTCTAAAAGGTGCAAATTTTTGGAAGATTTTCCTGTTTTTCCTTCATTCTTCTTTACCTTTAATTTTAATATTAATTAAATTTGAATATTATTTTTGTTAAAGGAATTATGTCAAATGATAATTTAGTGGTGATAATTTAATATAGCTTGTGATAAGAATTTATCATGATTCATAGGAATATTATTAACACTTTTTTTTTGATTAATCTTTTTTCAATTTATATTTCAAACTTATTGTTACTTCCCATTTCTTTCATTGTTTTATTATTATTATTATTATTATTACTATTATTAATAATTATCATATTTTTTGCGTATAAGTTATTAGTGATGGATATCATTTGCGATAATTATTACAAATAAAAAAAAAATTTCAGATTAAAACTTTTCCTTGAATTTCAAATTAAATTTTAGCATATTATATATTTACAAAAATCTTTTTGTATTAAAAGATTTTTCAATTTCAAAATTTTAAACGAAGCATAAATGAAAATTATTTTTTCAGTATGAATAAAGTTTAATGTTATATATGAAAATTGTCGAGAATGAAAGCAATCAACGAAATAACGAATCTTCTATTAATTATTGTTGAGTATTGCGAACAGAGCAAAGCAAATCAATCAGAAGGATAAGATGAGGGGGCAATAGGTCAATCATAATTACTATTTTCTTTTGTTTGATTTTGCTTTTCCTGATAATTCGGAAATAACAATTTGAGTGAACATTTAATTGTCATCACTTGTAAATTGAAAGTGAAAATTATTGACAAAAATAAATTGTTTAATTTTTGCGAAAGATCATCAAACATGGAAAAGAACTCGATCGTCTGATTCCTCTAATTTCTTAGAAATTATCCTTAAAATATTTTTTCAATTAGCTAATGAATTGAATCATACGATTTCTATTTATTAAGAATTAAAAAATCCAAAATTCAAATTTCATTCTACTTCTGATGAAGTGAATAATATTTCTTCCCCTATTCTTTACAAAAATAATTTTCATATCAATCAAATGTAATAGGAAACTTTTAGCAATTTTCGATTATCAAACTTATCTAACTTAAGTCTAACTTATTTTAAGTCTAGCTAGTCTTAACTTATTTATTTAATTTTTATTTAATTTATTTAACTATTTATTTTTTACTAGTTTTATTTTTGTTTAACTTATTTATTTATTAAACTTATTCAACTTACTTACCTATTACTTAAACTTATTTATTTTAGTCAATTAAATGATTAAATTTAGTTGATTAGATGTTAGATGATAAAGCATGATTTGTTGATTTCTTTTTAGCTAAATTTCTAATGCTCTAACTAACATTTATATTTTTATATTCACTTGCCGTTATTTATTTTTCTACAATTTAAATTTAGTGCATTACGATTTATTTCATCTTCCATTATTTTTCTTCTCCTGAATTCATACTAATACGGAGGAATAAAAGAAATTATTGTTTTATGAAAATATGATCAAAAATTTTAATTTATTATTGAAATATTCATTGAATTGTATAGTATATAGTATATATTGTATATAATTTGACATAATTTATAGTATATATTTTCATCCATTTTTTTTATTGCATTTCTGTTTTTCAATTTTAGGTAATTGAAATTCGAAAGTAACAATGCGAATGAACGATACTGAATACGAAGAAGGCGGAAATAATACTTCATCATCTAATTTACCGCCGAAAATACGACCAAAATCACATAGCTTTATGGATAGCAAAGATATCATATTAAAAAGAAATAGCGCTGGAGATTCTGAAATAAGCAGAATTAATTCATTTGAAAAAATATCTTCACTAACAAATTTACACAGCCATCCTAAGGCACGTTCATTTCTTCGAGATTTCCGGAAATTATTTAGGAAAAATAGAACATCAACGAATACTGCTACTACTACTGCTGCTACTGCTACTGATATTTCAGCTAAAATAAATTATTCATTGCGTAGCATAGAGACGGAGAATGAAATGGAAAATTTAAATGATTCTATCACCCAGTTAAGGAAAAAATCTCAATCTTGGTCTCATTATGAAGATCAGAAACTTTTCCCAAAATGTCGCAAATATGCGGGATCAATGTTCACACCAATTCGAGTACAACGAAGTAATAGAAGAATGGGATTTATAAATCAAATGGTTATCGGAAATAACGGATGTAGAAATACCGTATACTCAAAGGTATCGTCAATTCGTTGGAACCATTTCTTTCTTAAATAAACATTCAATGTAGTATTAAAGCAAAGGAAAATAATGTTTTCAAACAAAGATATCGATTTAAATAACGTCTTCTGTTATTACAGTATCTTTTTTTGTTATGCACCTCTCTTTACTACGGTATTTTTTAGTTGCAGTAATACTTACTTTAAAATCTTACGCAAGGATTTCGTCATTATGTTAAACATACGCCGTTTTAAGTTTTATTAAGAAGAATATCGTTGAAATCTTTTCAGTCCATATATTTATGGATATATATATATACATATATGTTATATATATATCCATACATATATTAATTTATGACTTCAGTATATTTTCCGGAATCTTTCGATTAATATACCGTAAATTTTGATATGATTCCTAAATAATGGTCATTATTAGAATCGATAATTTAACACTTCCTTGTCAATATTGTTGTATCAGTTAGGAAGACAAATCATGATGACGAAGAAAAATTATGATGTAAGTCGTATGAATCCAATGATTTCTTAGCTATTAAATAATCTACATTTGAATAATTTAGGAATCCTCGGTAGGAAAATTTTCAAAGCGATGGAAATCGGATCAATATGATACTACCAATAATCTTTACAAATTATCAAAATCGGAAAAGAAGAAAATTGGAAGTATTAATGATTCCACGTGGACCTTACATAAAAACAATCATTCAGGTATATAGTGATTATAATTTTTTCATGATTTTCTTGCATCTATGAAATATATTTGGGCGCTTTTGCCTACTCGCATATTGCAAATACCAATAACAGAATATACGTGAATAAATTATAAATTATTTTCATAACTTTTTACAATTATTAATTTTAAACTAAAAATGATGATTTTAGGATAAAGTTTGATTTGTAATTTTTACAATTATTAATTATGAATTTTTTGATTATTACAATTATTAATTATAAACTAAAATGACGATTTAGGGTAAAATTTAATATGTAATTTTTACAATAATTCACTTCTGATGATTTAGGATGTTTAATTTGTAATTTTAACACTTATTAATTATTAATTTTTAATTTTTACAATTAATGAATTTTAAACAAAAATGATGATTTAGGATGAAGTATAATTTGTTTTTAAATTTAATAATTATAAAGCTCTTTCTTTTTATTTTAACAATTACTTCTCATATCCGTAAGAATTTAAAAGGAAGAAAATATTGCTATTAAATTAGTTTATTGATTTCCTTTGAGTTACAATTTTTAAATTTGAGCTTTCAAAAATTGTCCATTTATAATTTAATAAGTATTACTAGCATTGAAGAAATTTTTGGATTAAAAATTTGAAAAGTTAATTTTTTCATAAATTATTTATTATTAAGTAATAAGCCATTTTTTTTTTAAAATAGTTCTATCTTCTATATCTAAATGGAAATTTAAGAAATGCTGGAGTAATTAGTTCATCTTTCATTAGTGACAGTTGCCATTTAAATAATTGCTTAATTTCTAGACAAACTTTTAGTACCAACTTTTGCTAGTAACAGTTACCACTTAAATAATTATTTAATTTCTAAAAGAATTTTTGGTATCAACTTTTATTAGTGACATTTACCACTCAAATAATTGCTTAATTTCTAAATGAACTTTTAGTACCAACTTCTACTGGTGACAGTTACCACTCAAATAATTGCTTTACTTCTAAAAAAACTTTTAGTACCAGCTTTTATTAGTGACAGTTATCACTGAAATTAATCGTTCAATTTTTTAAAAAAGCTTTTAGTATCAACAATTATAATATGCATTTTTCTTTGACCTTTTATTTAATTATCCCTATTTTTGCCTATTTTAATTACAACCTTCCAATTTATCGATTAAATTAAATTCCTACGAAAAATTAAATGAATTTTGCTGAATATTTTTTGCCGAAATTTTTCTATTAAATTCAATTACTTCATTTCCTTTCCTTTCTTTTTTTTTTTTTTTTCAATTTAATCAGTTAAATAATCTCCGATATTTTGTGATTAATTAACGAAGTTTTCTAAATTAACAAATTTAAATCGTTAAAAATTCTTCAACTGACAAATCAATAAAAGTTTTCCGATTAAACAAATTTAAATCAATAAAAGATTTCAAAAATTGATTTATAGATAGAAAGAAAATAATGCGAAGCAGATGTTTCAAATATTTATTTTTAAAAGTTTTCTTTCTTACATATTTCTGTAATTTTCTATCAAAAATATAAATTTAAAATAGTTTTATTAAACTTCAAAAAATATATAAAAAGTTTTTCAAATTTATATTATTTTATTTTATATTATATATTTTTTTATTTTGAAAGAAACAATTTTAACAGTTAAGTAAAAGTAGGATAGAAAGTAAATTCTTTTAGTGATATCTCACTTAGCTTATCATTTTAACACTTTCTGATAATTTTTTCCAATTTCATCTTTTTCAATTTTAATATTCAACCTGTTCATAAGTTAAGTAAAAGTAGGATAGAAAGTAAATTCTTTTAATGATATTTCATTTTGTTTATCATTTTTATCACTCTCTGATAAATATTCAATCTATTCATAAGTTAAGTAAAAGTAAGATGGAAAGTAAATTTTTAATGATAACTAATTTAGCTTATCATTTTATCACTCTCTGATAATTCTTCCATTTCTTCTTTTTCAATTTTATTATTCTATCTATTGGTGATATATTGTATTAAAATATTTTTTTCAGTTAATTCATTTTTGAAATGAACATCTTTTCTTTTCTTTTTTGGAACATCACAAATGATTAATTAATTTACCTGGCCGAAATGGAACGAAGTTAAAAAATTTTTTCGGAATAATTTTTGCATCATTTTCGTTGTAAAAAAAGAGAATGAGAAATTTTTACAAATTTCGGTTCTTCTTTTTTTTTTTGCGATCGTTCCTAATTTTGTTCTTTGTTTTTTCTCAATTTAGAGAAATTTAATTAGACTTAGAGTGGTTTGCTAAAATGAATTAAGCTTAGAGTAGTTTGCAAAAGTGAATTAAGCTTAGAGTGATTTGCAAAAGTGAATTAAGCTTAGAGTGATTTGCAAAAGTGAATTAAGCTTAGAGTGATTTGCAAAAGTGAATTAAGCTTAGAGTGGTTTGCAAAAATAAATTAAGCTTGAAGTGGTTTGCAAAAATATGTGAGCAATAGAATGTGATGCAAATATATGTTAGCAATAGAAAGGGATGGAAAATGAAATTGAAATTCTATCATCAATAGGTTAGAATAAACTGGTATTTTTAGGATGAAATGGATGATATATAGAACTTTTATTTTCAAAATTAAATATAAATATTCTTCTAAAATTTTTTTGATAAAATATGATCCACTCTTTTTCCTTTTATTATATTATATAATAAGATGAAATGTTTTTCAGTATTAAATGAAAATGTTGTGAAAAAGTTGAAAGTATATGGATATGCTTGTCATGTACATCTTTATCAAACCTATGCTATCATTCAAGGTTATACGAAATTTTTAAAATTGAAAATTTATCTTCCATACAAAAATATTCAACAAATTCTACTACTTTATGCTAATGAAAGATTGGAGCAAATTATGGTTAGTTCTTTTTCTTTTCTTCTATTTTTTTAAATATCGCAAATATCATGGAAATTTGATGGAACGAACATTTTCAGTTAATTAAATAAAATTATGAAAATTGCTCAGTGAAGTTAGTTATCATTTAAATTACCTGAAAATGGTTAACAGTATTAGTTCCATTTGAAAATTGCTCAGTGAAGTTAGTTGCCATTTAATTTACCTGAAAAAGGTTAGCAGTATTAGTTCCATTTGAAAATTACTCAGTGAAGTTAGTTGCCATTTAATTTACCTGAAAATGGTTAACTAATAGTTCCATTTGAAAATTACTCAGTGAAGTTAATTGCCATTTAATTTACCTGAAAAAGGTTAACTAATAGTTTCATTTGAAAATTACTCAGTGAAGTTAATTGCCATTTAAATTTACCTGAAAAAGGTTAACAATAGAAATGAATTCAATCATTTCATTACGCCTATTGATTATATGGAATTTCATCAAAATCAATGAATGGAAAAATTTTCCCATCCTTTTCCTAATTTTTCAATTTTCTCATATTTCATTTCTTTTTCTTCATCGCTTCTAACGTAGCTGTCAATTTTGGAATTGTTTAAAATACAATTTGATTGACAAACAAAAAGTGTAATGAAATTTTAAGGTTATCGCACAATTTTTATTTTTTTTTCACCTGAAAATACCGTTGTAATTTCATTGTACAAATAAATATTGTATGATTGTGACAGTCAAAAAAAAAAAAATTTCAGTTTAATTTGTTAAATAATCAAAATGATTTAATTAAAATTAACATTTTAAATTTTTGTTAAAAATAATAGCAAATTTTATTGTTTTTATTGCTTTTTAAATCTTTTTCCTAAAAAATACTTTTTAAGCAAAAATTATGCAAATTTGTTAAAATTATAAATTTTTTTAAAATAAAACATTTAAATTATATTTTATTAATTTTTTTTTTTACTAATTGTTAATATTGGAATTAGTGCATCTAATATTATTTTCATTTATTATTTCCATTGAAACTTTTCTGTTTCAATTTTTAGTTTAATGTTTTATTTCATTAATTTAATCAAGCGGTAATACTGAAATTAGCACACCTAATATTAATTTCATTTATTATATTTATTATTTCCATTCATATTTTTCTGTTTCAATTTATAGTTTAATATTTCATTTTATTAATTTAAGTGTCGATATTGGAATTAGCTCACCTAATATTAATTTCATTTATTATATCTATTATTTCACTTAATTTTTCTGTTTCAATTTATAGTTTAATGAGGAAAGAAATTCAGCGATTCTTTTCATTTTATTTTAAAGAACTTTTTTATATGAAAAAATAAAGTGTTCTTTTGCAACATTTCTCTCTCTCTCTCTCTCTCTGCTCTTTTCTTCTCTAATTTATCAGTTCATTCATAATTTTCTGTTTCAGTATTCAATAATAGAATTCATTTAATTTCAGTATTCAATAATAGAATTCATTTAATTTCACTATCCAATAATAGAATTCATTTAATTTCAGTATTCAATAATAGAATTCATTTAATTATGCCGATATCAAATTAATAATTCATTAACTATGCTAATGCCAAATTAATTCTTCATTAAAAAATTTTTTTCAATTTCATTTTCTCTTATTTCAATAATTCAATTTGAATAAAACATAAATCTGAAATGAATATTTGATAGCTTAGTGCCAGATTTCCTTTTTAAAAAGGAATCAACTTCCAAATAATTTATTCCATATACTTCCTTCCACCAGCCGTTTATAAATTCGTTCTGAACAATGAAAAGGTAAGGTAATATTGAAGCAATTTAATTAATTTGTTAATTAATTTTTTTAAATTACGATACGATGTATTTCAAAATTGTGATACTTTTTAATGAGGAAGAAGATTTTGAAAACAACTAAAAGTTATGATCTGAACTTTGCATAATAGTTGAAATTTTTATTACTTACTCATTAGCTTAGCTAAACAATCCGTAGATAATCGCCTAAAATTTGCATAAAAGATTTTGTGTGGTATAAATTGGTGTAAAGAATGAAAAAAATTAATTTTAATTTTTTTGAAATGAAATAATTGTGAAATTGCTGACTAATTAATTGGTTCAAATATTTTCCATTCAAAATTTATTCTTTCATCATTTTGTTTTCAATGCTTTCCGAAATGTTCATAAAATGATTTATAAGCATTTCTATATTATTTCTGAAAATTTCTCATTTAACATAATTAATTTGTTGCTTTGTTTTAAAATTGAAATTAATTTATTAATGTAATTATTTCAGATTAAAATGGTAAAGAGAAAAATTCGTTTTACTACAAAAAAGCATATTTTCAAAGATCTTTGTCAATTATGGCATTCGTCGATTTCTTTAACAAATAATACCAAAAAGGTAAGATGATAAATTGAGCAATATGAATTCAATTTGTTGAAATTTTCAATTTAAATGTTCGTTTTGCAAAGTTTTAAAACTTTTCCATCACTCTGAAAAAAATGATTCATCATAAGAGTTTTTGCTAAGCTATTTAATTTGACTTAATTCAAAAAGAAAAAAAGACTTAACCAGATTTAATTGATTTCATTCATTAATTAACACAATTCAATTATCCAATCATCTGTTCCAATTATTCTGTATACCGTAATTAATCCGATTGAAAATTTAAATAACTCATTAATGAATTAATGAAATTAGACAAAACAAATTTATTCTTTGCTTTATTCAATATCTTTTTTTTCAATTCAATTATCCAAACATTTGTATTTCATCTGTACCAATTATTTTGTATGCCGTAATTAATCTGATTGAAAATTTAAATAATTCATTAATGAATTAATTAATTAATGAAATTAAACAAAACAAATTCATTCTTTGCATTTATTCAACATTTTTTCGTCGCTTCCTTTTTTTTGTTCAATTTTATTAAATAAAAATTATGTTAAATTTATAAATTAAATTTTAGCTTTTATCTTTTAAAAAATTATTTCTTACTAAAAATTAATTAAAATAAAAATGAAAAATTAATTAAAATAAAAATTTAAAATTAATTAAAATAAAAATTTAAAATTAATTAAAATAAAAATTTAAAATTAATTAAAATAAAAAATTAATTTCTTATTACGCTCGAAATTTCACATAAAATTATATAAATTTTGTGCTTTTTTTAAAAAATCAATTCGAAATTTCTGTAATTTCTTGACAGTCTGTTGAAATTTATTGTAGTAAAGAATGAAAAATTTAATAATCAATTTTAAATTTGCATAATAAATGAATGAAAAAGTGTTTTATTATTTTGCACTTATTATTTTCAAACGTTTCATTGTTGATTGTGGCGATGATAATATGGTGCTATTTTGTAAGTTGCATGTTTGACCTCTGACATAAAAGTATTAAGTTTTGCACTACTTTACTATAGGCATTACTTACTGTTGTTTTGGTCTTTGATACAGATTAATAAATTTTCCACTACTTTACTGTAGGCATACTTATTGTCGTTTTGGTCTTTAATATAGATAAGTTTTCCACTATTTTACTGTAGGCATTACTTACTGTTGTTTTGATCTTTGATACAGATTATGATAAGTTTTCCACTACTTTGCTCCTTTGATTCTTTTAATTGTATAAGAGTTGATCAGCTAAGATATGTAGCATAGGTTTTTATCGATTTGATTTATTTGGTGATTTAACTTATCTGGACCTTTTCAAACTTTAACTTATCTGAAATTAATTTACCATTGGAAAAAGCAAAATAAAAAAAGAAGGGCATGATTAATTAGATCACTTAAACTTAACTTCGTTCTGATTAATTGGATCACCTAAATTTTACAAAAATCAAAATTCCATTTTAAAATGAAGGCTTAAATTTATCTTAGCATAATCAACTAATTATCTCATTCATTTGATTTTAAATTAACAATTAATTATTAAATGATTTTTAATTGAATACAAATAATTCTTTTAAATTAATAATCACAAGTTTTCAAAATTTTAATAGTAAATTTTCACAAAGCGATTTGTGATTAAACCATTAAATAATTCAAATTTTTGTGATCATTCTTTTTCGATAAATTATTCTCGACTAAATTGAAATGGATTTTTCATATGCTAAAAAATGAACCAGCTAATAGCGATCCTCCTAAAATGTAATTTATTTTTTGCACGGCAAAAATTTGAAAAAAATGAAACGATTGAGTGAAATATAATAAGTTGTTTGGTTTGTCAACAAAATAAATAAAAGCTGTCAATAAAAGATTGAAGGGTTATTTTTTTGAAATCCCAAAAAGAAGTAGTAAACGGAGTAAAAGACAAATAAATTCATTGTGGGATATTTTTCCAAATGAAGAGAAGACAATCGCACAAATGAGTAGAATGATGATTGGTAAAATTTGCGCTCGGATATAAATTCCATCAGGATTTAACCAATTAATTAGGTTCAATCATAAAAGTTTAACGCCTATTGGGGCATTCAGGCTTATCATATCAGCTATTTTTAATCGTAATCAAGAAAAAGAAAGTTAAATTAGATAAACTTTCGATAAAATCAATCATATAGCCTTCCGTATTTCGTCTAAACATTTTGATATCTTCCGTATATCATCTAACAATACTTCTAATATTGTAATTGTATAATAAGATGATAATTTTGATTACTTATCACTATACTTGATAGCGTATTATTTTCAATCTAAAATAATCTAAATTAGCAATTCTATCGCTATCTCATCTTCAGCAGAACACTGAAGATTGATTAATGTTATATTAATTTCCAACTTATTTTCTTTAAATTAAATAAGTTGAAATAAGTATGAAATTTAATTTTTGTAATTAAGCTCAAATATTTTCAATCATTTAAAATTGAAATTAATTATACTAGAAAATAAAATATTAAAACGTTTATTTCTAGAAATTGCTCAAATCATTGTCTGTTGTAAAGACAAACGTTGCAAATGGATTATTCTTTAAATTAAACTCTTCAAAAACAATTTCATTTGATGATACATTATCCAACAAATGCTTTGTATGTTTCTTTCAATTTTTCATTAAATGAAATTTTTATTTTATTGAAAAATAAAAGGGTGAAAAAAAACAAACAAACAATTATCATTTATTCATCGTGTTTTATCATTTATTCATCACAAATGCATGCATGCATGCATGCATGTGTGTTTGCAATGAAATGGATTTTTCATTGATTTCGTGCAAATAATTCATTTGGAATAATTGCCGATCAATTTTAGGAATTAAAGAAAAATTTATAAAATTCCATTTAAAATTATTTTATGAATTTATAAAATTCCATTTAAAACTCTTTTATGAATTTCTAAAATTTCATTTAAAACTATTTTATGATTTCATTTTTAAAAATTCGTTTTATTTTTATTCGATTTGATTTTATTGAATTCATTATCATATTCAATTAAATAATTAAATTTTATAATTAATACTGCAACTCATTTCTTCTTTCGCAAAATTTACAATAACTTATTTTCTATTCCAAATGTGGCAAATTATTTAATTTCAATTCAAATTTGATTATTCAATTTAATCAAATTATTTCATGGAGAAATTAAAATTGAATATTTAGACAGTCTCTTATATTATTCATTAATATAACTATAAATTTTATGCTTCTCAAAATTTTAAAAAACTTAAAATTAAAATCCTAAAAATATACACACTTTCGAGAAGCATTAAATATCTCTCTTCTCCAATGATATCATTTTTAATGTGAATTTAAAACTATTGATAGTGTAGCATTTGTGACAATTCAATTTAACCAACTGCTGCTGCAAGTTTTCTTCAAAGTGATCCGTTACGAAAATAACACAACAAATTGTTAGAGTAATTAATCCCTATTAATAAGCAATTAATATTAACATACTTTAGTGATATTTATACTTATTAAAATTTGAATATGCTGAATATGCTTAATTAAAATGAATAATATTAACTTTTGGTGATTCATTTTTTTGTATTATTACTATTCACTCTAATACTTTCAAATATTCATATTTCTTTCTTTGATTTAAAAGATCGACATAAATTTAACGTTCTTTTTCACTTCTTCAATACCCTAAATTTCAATCAATCAATCGATCAATCAATCAATAAACATAATGAAACATTAAAAGGAATAACTGAAAGTTATTTTCCTTCCGCTCTCTCTCTTCCCGAATAATCCTCTTCTCCGTGATTGTAATTTTCCGTTTCACCCGTTTCTACCCTCTTTATATCTCTTCTATTTTTCTCGAATTACTTCTTCTACAACGAATACATCTATATATATATATATATGCTGTGTTGTTGACAGAGAAATCAATAAATTTTTGCATCACTTTGTTTGTGTCTATCTTGCCTTATTTTTTTTTGCATCTATTTTTCCTATTTCTTATATTTTATGCGGCCCTAAGCTTTCAGTTAATAATAGGCAAGTATAGATCTTTAAGGCCTTGTTGTTGACGCAAATGCAAATCCATTAAATGAAAAGTATTTTCCTCCTCATTTTTTCCAAATTTCATTTGTGTGTCTTTTTTTTTTGCTGCTATTGCTGTTGTTGTTGTTATTGTTATTGTTTTAGCTTTTTTTGTTGTTATTGTTATTGTTTTAGCAAAATTTTGTAATGTTTACTAAAATTGAAAATTGCAGAATTTTACAAAATATTAATTAAATTTTAATTAAATTATTTATTAATTAAATTTTGTTGAATGAAATTTTTTTAAAGAAATATATTTAGAAATAGTTATCCTATCTAATGAATATAGCAAATGTATGTCATTTTATTTCATTTAATTTCGTAATTTTTAAAACGAAATTTCTTTCAAATATAATATTGTTGACAGTAAAGCAAATATACAATTACCGTTAAGCAGCATGCAAATTGCAAATTGCAAATCAACAAATATGCATTGCAGAATGCATGCAACAAATTAGCAATTAGAAATGTCAAAATATGCAACAGTGTTTCTAAATGCTAATAATTCGTTTAAAAAAATTTGAAATATATTAATTTCAAATTTAGAAAATAATACAATGTAATTGATAGTGTAGAAAATAGGACGTATAGGGAATTAACTTATTGCAAATAATATAATAAGTATATTTACTAATAAAGAAACGAGTAATTGAGTTAATGAATTGAAAATATTTTATAGTATGCATTGAATGAAAGTGATGTGGAACAACAGAAAAGATTAGACGAGAAGAAATTGGGTAATGGTTTGACACCAAGCGATAATGATATTAATGATAACGATGAAATGGATGAATTATATTTCACATCGTTTGTTTCCATTTTCAATTTCAATTTAAATTTTTCTTTAAAAATTAATTTTTAAATAAGCAAACTTTTTGGAATGAAATTGAGGTGGTTTTTTGTTAACATTTAAATGGAGTTAAGAAAATTGCGAAATTTAATTGAAGAACAATTAAGGCAAAAGAGAAAGAAGAAAAGATAACGAAATTTTTTTGAATAAAATTTTATTTAAATAAGTATAATAAGTAATTCATAGTAATTTAATGAATAATCGAAATAATGGAATTCAGTAAATACTATAGGTAAAGTAATTTAAATAGGTAGGTATAGGTAAAGTAATTTAAATAGGTAGGTATAGGTAAAGTAATTTAAATAGGTAATTATAGGTAAAGTAATTTAAATAGATAAGTAAAATATGGTAATGAATTATCGAAATAATGGTATTCAATAAACACTATAGGTAAAGTAGTTTAAATAGGTAAGTATAGGTAAAGTAATTTAGATGGATAAGTAATTTAAATATGGTAATGAATAATCGAAATAATGGAATTCAATAAATGCTAGAGGTAAACAGGGAATAAATTTTATAAATAATAGAATCTTATGTTAGCATTTTTTAAGTTTTAAATTACATTTTATTTTTAGGAATTTCAAATCATTAATAATAAAATTTTAAGTTACATGAGGAAGGAGAAAAGTTTATTTTTTTTATTATTAAAGAAACAAATTTAATTCACACTTTTATGGACGAAAGTAAATTAATTTTATCGAATGGATTTCTTGAAAAAAAGCTTTTAAAAAAATTGACTATATTTTAAATATTAATTTCTTATAATTATGAATGGATAAATTCATTGCATTTAACAAAAGGTATAGTAAATCTTTTCCTAATGCATAATTAACAGTAAAATTTAAGCATACTATATAATGGACGAAATAAAATTGATTTTGTTAATTAAATTAATTTTGAATATAATTGATTTTGAACATGATTTTGAATATAATTGAATATAATTGACTTTGAATATAAGTGATTATTATCTAATTAACAAAAATTGATTTTGTTAATAAGATAATAATAAAATTGATTTTGTTAATTAGATAATAATAAAATTGAATTTATTAATTAGATTTTTTTAAAGTATTTTTAATTATGTATTTAGTAATTTAAGTGCTAGCAAAAAAATATTTTTTTTTAGAAATAGCAAAAGAAAAAGAATTTAAGGAAATGAATTATCAAGTTGCAGAAAAGAATTATTATCTGACGTATCACATAAAACAGCGTTATCATTACCATCACTAACAACAGCAACAACAATGATTGATATGCCGGATTCAAAATTTCCTCTTGATAATAATAATAGTACAAGATGTCAAGGAAACAATAGCAATGATACTATTGATAATATCGGTATGAAATTATCAATTTTATTTCCTAAAAATTTATTTCGCAACAAAATTTTAGTTTCTTTTCGAGACCTTCTTTTTCATTTTGCACGTACTTTTTCAGAATTTTATTTTAGAAATTACATTGAATTCATTATTGTTGTTCTAGTAAAGTATTAGCAAAATTCAGTGCTACGGGAAATTTTACAAATGTATTTCAAATGAAACAAAAAATTTAATGGCTCAAATGATATATCGTAATGCTTGATTTGAGCGTTGCAACTTTTCTTTAATGAAATCATTAAATTTTAATTTGTAATTTAAATTAATTAAAAGAGTTTAAAATATGATAATAATTTTTCAACTATTTTATTTTAATATTTCAGTACAAATTTGCCTTTTCTTTCAGAAGCAAATGTTCCATGCCAATGTCAATCACATTTAGGCCGATTATTTGTAGACGAAGTATATCCATTAACAACAAAACAACTCTTTGCTATTCTTTTTTCACCAACACCATGGTATCATCATTTAGATGAAATTGTCAACAAAACAGGTAAGCATATCATATCGGATTTTTGAATTTTAAAAACTTAGCTAATAAACAATAGAAAATTTGAAGTTGAAAAATTCTTCAATTATTCAAATTTTCTCATCTTTCGTTAAAATAATGAAATGGATTTAATTTTTGGTTTCAAAATTTCAGCACATGGAAGAATGTTAAATATTGTAACTGGTAAGTAATTTTCTTTTGTTCTTTTCTATCACATTCCGAATTTTTAATTTAAATTTTTTTGAATTTGTTTCAATTTTCTTCTTATTTGTAATTTTAGAATTTATTTGATATTATGTTATTATTCGTAGATGACTTTCACATCATATCTATTCTATTTTTCGTCGAATGATTTTTTCCCACTATTTGACATCAATCCATATATCACTGCTACTATTACTACTACATCAATTAATGATATCACGTTTTGGCAGATTATGTAGCAACATCGTGGATAACGGAAAATTCTACTGTTACTACACGAAAAGTAACTTATAATATGGCACTAAATAATGCGTTAGGTCCAAAGAGTACATCAGTTACGGAAAAACAGGTTTTCGTTTCAAATATTTTCATTTGTTATTAATTTCAATAAAAATTATTTACACTTAAATAATTTCAAAAGTTTCGACAAAAATATAAACTTAAGTTTTTTTTTGCTTTTTTTCTTTGTTCATTCTATTTCTCTGTTATTTCAAGAAAGTAAATCAAAAAGGAAGATTGTAAACAATTAACATAATTACATTTATTTTCCTTTCCTGACGTAAATGACGTTCGATGGTATCATCAAGCGTCATTTACGCTCCTTCCTGTACCATCGAAGGTCATTACGCTCCGTTACTTATACCATCAAACGTCATCAACGTCCTTCCCTGCTGTACTATCAAGCGTCATCTACGCTCCTTCCCTGTACCATCATCAAACGCGATCTACGCTGCTTTCCTATACCATCAAACGTCATTTGCGCTTCTTCCCTATACCATCAAACGCGATCTACGCTGCTTTCCTCTACCATCGAACGTCACTTACACTTCTTCCCTATACCAACAAGCATCATCAACGCTGTTTCCCTATGCATCAAACGTCATTAACACTCCTTCCATATACCATCAAACGCCATTTACGCTCCTTCCCTGTACCATCAAACGTCATTTCCGCTCCTTCCCTACACCACCAGACATCATCTTCGTTCCTACTATTCTCCGTACCGTCAAGCATTATCTAATATCATCTCTTCCATCATATTTTAGGCATGTTACGGATTTCGTGGTGCTAATGTTGGATTCAAAGTGATAAAGGAGATTCAAAATTCAGGCATACCATATGCGGATAATTTCATTATTCAATGTACTTATTGCGTAATTCGGGCAAGTCACACACATTCCCGATTACTTGTACATGGTGCAATGGTACAAAAGAAAAGTATTTGGGGTATTGTTAAAGGTAAATGTTTTAATTTAATTTAAACAATAACTTCGATTAATGCAATAGGAAATCATTTAATAGAAGAACTCCTTTCACCGTCGTCTCTATTGTTGCCATAATACTATGACCTATATATTATTTCTCTTCCATTTATTGATATAGGGTTATTTTAAATGATGTCATAAATGATATCATCTTTATCTAAGCCTGGAACACTACTCGAATCATACGAAGATAATGATCCAAATGTAATTGTGCTTGGAATACCATTCTTCCATCAATATTGCGTTACGTTGAAACCACATGATCATAATATTATTTTC
>CAKAEH010001956.1:0-20970 GCA_916381525.1 Cercopithifilaria johnstoni | reverse complement strand
TTGCGGCCTGTGTGAATCTCCGTCACTTCCAATTAATACGTGTGATGCGTTATCGTTATTGTACGAAGGCTCTCTCTTCAATGCACACTGGAATATATTATTAATGCAATTTAATTTATATATAAATTCTTGTCGTCAAATATATAATCTTAACAATCACAGGTATTCACTCAATGCTATTACGTTCCAAAGCGATTCTTGTCATCGATCACGTCATAAGTTTGAGAGTATGAAATTTATTTTTTCATTTATTTATTTTCTTACTTATGTATTTGTTTATTTATTCTTCTATTCATTTGTTTATTTATTTTGCATTTATATCGTTCGTTAAAAAGTTTGTAATGCTATTAAATGTGATATTGCTATTTCATGCAATTTTACCTTTTTCCCATTTCTTCCTAAAATTTAACTTTCAACAATATTGTTTTTTGTGATATAAAAATAAAGAATTAAGTATTTAATTCATTCTCATATTAAGTATTTAATTCGAATTAAGTATTTAAGTCACGCTCATATTTCCATATAGAATAATAAAAACCGGATAAAATAACAATTCGGTATGAAAAAAAGCAAATCGGGAATGCATGGAATAGCATTAATAGAGTAGAATAGAAATTTGAAATGAATATATTGCATTTAATTTGAAATGTTTAAATGATTATTGAATTAGAAGCTATAAAGTAATGTGTATTTGATCTCACACAGAAAAATCATATTAAGAAATTTAAGAATTTCAAAATTAAAAATTTTAATTAATTCAAAATAAAGAAATTATAAAAGAGTTTCATTTGGAATTTGAACAAATTGATTGATTATTCATAGAAGATGTAAAACTTTTTTTTTGTTAGCGAAAAAATAAAATTTTTTCCTTTTAGTACAATAATTTCGTTGCTGACAGCTTTTGATATTTTCATATTTTAGAATAACTCTTTTCTTTTCTTTTCAATTTATTACTGAAATTTATTTCATTTCATCTTTTGTCTCAAATGTAAATTCTCAATTTATCCTCTAAACTCTAAGCAATCTTTAAATTCTAAAATTAATTACATTATTCCCTCAATTGCTTACTGTAATTAATTATCATTTGTTTTTCATTTTTTAAATATTCAAATTTACTGAAAGAAATTTTATAACTACCCTCTAAACTCTAAACAATCTTTAAACTCAAACTAATCGCATCATTTGTTTAATTGCTTACTGTAATTAATTATCATTTGTTTTTCATTTTTTAAATATTCAAATTTACTGAAAGAAATTTTATAACTACCCTCTAAACTCTAAACAATCTTTAAACTCAAACTAATCGCATCATTTGTTTAATTGCTTACTGTAATTAATTATCATTTGTTTTTCATTTTTGAAATATTCAAATTTACAAAAAGAAATTTTAACTTTTTTTTTTGCTTCTATCCATTAAGATATTTCATTTTTGTTCATTCTAAAATTTGTTGTTTGTTTTCTTTTAGAATCAAACAATGCTAATAACTTTTTGTTTACGTTGAAATGAGTAAAAGTAAACAAATCTTTTCTACGAAAGATTTTCAAACCTAAAATTATCTGAACGAAAAAAAAAATTTCTTTTTACATTTTCTTTAAACTTTTAAAAGAAAATTTTATTTTAAAATAATCAATAAAATTTGCCATCATTGTATTTCATTTTTTTATGAATCATTTTGTTTAACTTTGAAAAAGTAATCGAAAGGGAAAAAATATCAAACTGATTCATTATTTTAATGTATTTAAGAGATAGCAGTGATATTACCGTGTTTGTCGTATAAAGATATAAAAGATGCTATCGGAGTTTACAATTTAAGACATTATTGGGTTTGTAATGTATGAGATATGAAAGATACTGATAAGTTTGTTGAAGTGATATTACTGTTGCAGCTTGTAGTATAAGGAAGGTATGAAGATATTATTAAGATAGCCATGGAGTAGAAATATTATCAATCATATTCTTTATATTATTATATTTAAATAAAATATTTATAAAAAGATGTTAACGAAATTTGATAGTGATTTTTTTTCCTGTGTAATATTTTCCCATCTTTTTGATTAATTTATTACATTTTTAATTGTTATTATTTGTTTATTAAACATTGTTTGCATAATGTTTGTTTATTACATATTTTTAATTGTAATTATTTGTTTATTAAACATTGTTTACATAATGTTTGTTTATTACATATTTTTAATTGTTATTATTCGTTTATTACATTTTTGTTATTATTTATTTGATACTTTTTTCAAACTTGACATCGAGTAAACATTGAAATTTGACTAATAATAATTTTTTCTATTTAATAATAATATATACAGTGATTAATAGTTGCTTGACTTAACAAAATGCAAACCACCTTTGAAAGCTTATCTTTCAATATTACTTATATGTATATTTTCAAAACATTTGTAGTATTAAGATTAAATTTTTGGAGTATCGTTCAATTTTTCATATTAATAGAGACTAGCTGCTTTATGATAATAAGCCCAAAGCTTGTAGGAATAAATTTAACCTTAAGTTAGTGAAAGTTATACATTGTTGGAAGGAAGAAAAATAGACACAAAAAATTTCAGTAAAAGAAAGAATTTGAGGCTAACGAAGTTTATACAAGAGAATATGCTATCATGTTAATGAGACATCAATGAAGTATTCTTAAGTGATGAGAATTAGATGTATATCTTATTAAATAAATACTTTCATTGGAATTAATTTTACGGATATTAGAGTTTAAAAGAATTCAAACTTTTCGATGAAAGAATATTACTGTTGTTGTTGTTGTTGTTGTTTTTATATTCCATAATTTGATTACATTTATTTCTCCAAAAACAAAAGAAAAACATAAATTGTTTTTACCTTTCCAAAAGTTTGAAATTTATTTACACTACTTAAAAATATTCCAAAGATTTATGAAAATAGCAAAAAATTGATGAAATTAGCATAAATATCACACAGATTATAGCAAGAATTGTTCTTATATTGCAATTAGGCCTGTATTTTTTCTTTGTTTTTTTAAATTACTGATTTCCTCTTTGTTTCTTTTAAATTTTTCTTTTTTGAAGATTTCAGTTTGTGTAATATTTATGTCAAGTTAAAATTAATTACTCAATTATTTATTTAAATTATCATTGTTTAATCTGTATCTGAGAATAAGAGCATATATTTATTAATGTAATACTTATTACCTTAAATCTTATTATTATATATTAGATATCAGTAAATCAGATGTGTTACAATTTCTTCCATTTTATAATTTACTATGTATAAGGAGGAATCATATAATGACTAATTAAATCCTTAACTTAAATGATTATTTAGTTTCCGGAATTATTTCAATTATTCGAAATGAAAAATAACAATAAATTTTCTCTCTTCTTTTCTTCATTCTCTCCATTTTATCTTTCTTCATTCTTTTCTATCTCTTTACAATTCACAAATTTCTCTCAAATCTTTTAACAACACTAAGTGCAAGTAAGTTCGATTGGTTTGCTTACATGAATCATATCTTTTAATTTCTATTAAATGTTGAAAATTCTTTTTTTCTTCAACATCTATAACAATTAAATCATCTTTTTCCATTGCTATGATATATTTCACAAAATGAATTGAATAATTTCTGAATTGAATTGTATTTCTTTTTTTCTCTCTTTCTCTTTACCTCTCTCTTCTCTTAATTATTGTTTGTTTTACCTCTACAGACATTATTAGTTCTGTTTTACAAATACATTTTAAATATGATAGATTTCATATTATGACCTTCAAATTAAAAAAAAAAGAATTAGATAAATAAATAATTATATGAATAGATAGATAGATAGTAATTCGACGATAATTTGCGGAATATTTCTGCTATCTACCGTATCAAAAAAATTATTTAAAAAATTTTCGATTTTATAACCAATTTAATGTTTCAATCATTACATAGATATAGAGAGATAACATCTCTCTCTCCCTCCCTCTCTCTCTCTCTCTTTCTCTCTCTCGTTGAAATGAAATTAAATTCAATTTATTATAATAGGGCAAGCATGTATGGATCGATTTATCAAAATTGTAAGTCCTTTTTTATTCCATTTTTATTCAAATAAAAAAATAATTTAAATTTTCAAAAGCTATTTTTATTATTAAATATTACCATTGATAGGAATAATATAGAATTAATTTCTCTTCTTTAAGTGAATATCAATTTACTTCCTTATATAAATGAATCATATTAATTAATTAATTATCATTTCAACTTATAAAGTTTGATATTATCTTTATCATATTACGTTACAGTTATTATAGGTATTGAAAATACCTATAATAAAATATAATGAAAATAATTGTAGTATCTCTATTATATTGATTATTTAATTAGAACCATAAAAATTGAAGCGATTAAAAAAAACACATATATATATATATATCACTTTTCAACGAGTTGCCATGGATACATTACAAAATTTGTATTTTTGCATAATATTTTTAACAGATTGTTGAGTGAGTAAGCAAATATATTACTATTATTATAGTATTGCTGCGAATTTAAATAATTAAAAATAATTTAAATTATAAATTTGAATAACTAAAATTCATTGACATCATTGGTTGAATCTATTTTTTTCAATAAACAAATAAATATTTAAAATATGTTGTAAACAAAAAATTACTTTTTTTCTGCTTTTCAAAATTGATTTTTGTTTGTTTATTTTTTCCAAATTATTAAAGAATGATATGAAGATATTATACTATTCGAGTTATACGAAGAGATGAGAAAACATGAACCGTAATTATGATTAATTAATTAATTAATTATTCTAATAAATATACTTATACTGAAAGTATATGCTGAAAGTGGTAATTCCCTTTTCATCAATTAGTTATTTAAATATATTTTGCAATAGTACTCTCAGAACTTTTTGAGTGTAACAGCAAATGATACTCGTTCATCTATTGATGACAATTTTATTTGCTGAAGAAAAATTCGTGATCGTCAAATATTGTCATTTCAATGTTTCATTCAATTTTCTTTATTAATTTGAAATTTTTTTAATTTCAATTTACACTTTTTCATTTATTATCTTTTACTCTCCGATTTTCATATTTACCGAATGATTTCATTTTTACATTTATTATTTACTTTTACCTTTTATTTTAACTTTTGATGAAATAAAAAAATCATTTTGTCGTGATCATCGAATCATTTCATTTGAACAAAAATAGTTTTGATGTTGAAAAATTAGTTATATTTTATTTGCAATTCAGATTGTGGAATTGAATTGAAATTGAAATGGAAATTGATGTTTGTAAATTATTTTACTGCGTATATAAAATCATTAATTTAAATGAGATATTAATTTACAAATCCTGATTAGTTTTATGATTCATAGGGTCAACAATACTTAATTAATTGTTAGTCGAATATTGCATCTGTTTTTGATTATTATCTTAAACATTTATTACTTGACTGTTTCATATTATTCTAAAATTTTCACACACAAAAATCATTTGCCATAATTAGAATTACTAAAAATTGAAATTGATTTCTAACTATTGTGATTATTTCAAATTTCATCAATGTTAACTACTGAAATGTTTCATCATTCAACAGGTGAATTTCCTCTTCTTAACAATATCCTCCTGCTATGTATAGTACATTGATAATTTTAGCAAAATAATCAAGAATATTTTAGGTGAAAAAGCAATATAAAAAAATGGCGACATTGAAAGAAGGTGACACTACGATGCAAGAAATTTTGGTTTTTGATAAATCATTTAATGATAAATTTGAAATGAATGAAATGGAAGCGATGGAAATGAGGTCATCGCAAAGTTTTACCTTTTCCTTCTTCTCTTTCTTTTTTGAAAATTAGTTATATAATTTATTATGCATTCATTACTTATTGTTCTTTTTAATCCGATAAATGACAGCTGATAATTTATGATTTCAAGAGGTTAAGTTTCTAAAAGCTTATGAAAGCATAAAATGGCATATTATAAATGAAAAGAAAATAAGCTGTAATATAAACTATTATTGATAAAAAATTGCAATAAGTTTTCATTTAAATTTTAGGGAAAGAATGAATTTATTTAAATTTTAAAAATAGTTGAAGTAATCTGTAATTAATTGCTTTATATAAAATTCATTTCACTCATATTATAAAATCGCTGGCATAATAAGATCGGATAACATAATAAATAATTTAAATTAACTTTTAGTTCTTTAAATGACATATTTTAGAATTCAACAAATGATGAATGATAAGGGAATGATAAATGAATTGTTACCATCATTGAATGAATATATTCTGATGAAAAGTAAATTAAGATTATGTTTGCATCTTCTCTTAAATTCTGCAAGTATTATCACCGATATCAAATCATGCATTTATGATGGAAAGCTATTTAAAGCATACAAAAAGTAAATTTTATTGAATTAAATAAAATAGTTGAAAGTAAAAAAGAAATTTAAAATGATATTTGTTATTTCCGATTTTTCTTATCGTTACCTTTTATTCTAAAATTTATTGTTAACTTTTTGTTAATGAATTTTAATTTTTTTGTTTATAATTTTCGATTCTTCAATAAGCAAAGAAATTCAACTTTAAATGATAGCATTTCACAAGAGTGAAAATGATTTAAATATTTGCTTAGAAATTTAAGCTCAATATAATAGCATTAATTGTTTTATGGAAATCAAGCTGAATTGTAAGTTTATTTTAATAACTTAGTCATTAGTCACTATATTTGTTCTAATATATGATTAAAGTAATTAAATTTCTTTTTATAACTTAGTCATTATATTTTCAATCATTTTGATTCTTTTAAAAATTTTTTTCAATCATATCATTTAATTTTAAAAAAAGTTCTAATTGTTACTATTTGTTTTAAATGTTTTAGTTTTATCAAATATGAAAAATGTCGTAATGATTTATTGGAATTCACTGATAAGGAAAGTGATGAACAAAAAGTAAGTTTTGATTTTAGGAAAGTAAGTATTTCAGTTTAACTTAAATGATTTATATATTTCTTCGGAAATTTAATTTTATGATTTAAAAATATTTTAAAATAAATTACAAGAAATTTGAATACACTTAATATATTCTATATAAGTAATTACGCCCTTAACATTAAAGCTGTCATATATTATCCGCAGAAGATAGTATTGCAAAATTTTAATTCAGAAAGTTTATTTCTCTGAAAATTTTGAAATGTTTTGCAGAATTAAAAAAACTGTCTACTAAAAAAAAAGAAATTGCAGTTTATTATTGGATATTTTAATGATGTCGAATTAATGGCCATACAAATTCGTGATGTAATTTGTTTGAAACTTGCTGATACTCTAAATAATTCTACTAGTGATAATAATAATGGTAATGATAATAATGCCGGTTATATTAGTGATGATATGATTCAACAAATTCTAAAAATTATCAAATGTGATATAAAGTAAGTCGACAAAAGTTACTAATTGATTTAGTATTGTTTTCTGAGAGTTGAAATTAGTTGAAAAATTATATTAGGCTGAAAAAGTGAAATGAAAGCAAAAATTTTGGCCCAATAGTCTATCTCTTTCACATGAATTGAAATTTGCATTTGAAAGTGAAATAAAATAAAGAAGAAATTTAAATTTCGAAAATATCAAAAGTTTTATGAAGCGAAAGAATAGAAGAATAGGTGTTCCAACAAAGTTATCATCAAAATTTTCAGAATTACTGATAAAAATCCGAAACTTTAAATTCCTGAAAATTCATTTATTTGCAGATTAGATGCCGATAATGAAATACGTAAAGATAAAGGTTTAGTTGGTTTTCTGAATCGTCCACGAAACTGGAAAAACCTTTGTATGAATATGTTAGACGATCCGGTAATATAATTACTTATAAATTACATTTCTGAACATTGAACTTTGAACTCATCATTGAATTTGAATAATGATGTACTAATTTTACAGGCAAAAATCGCTATTCAAGAGCCATTTGGTAAACAACTTTTGGAAAGTTTAATAAATATTGGTGATTCTAGTGGTAGTGACGACGATATAAAGGATTTGAGGTGATCACTTTATATAACTAATCTGATCAAGTGAGGCGGTATCTTAACGTCAAATGATTTCATCAAGTTTTATTAGAAATTTTAAATTTCTTATGGAATTTTAATTTACAGATAGATTTTTATAAATATCATTAGAACATTATAAAATGAAAAGTTCACTAATTAGTCTAAAATAAAAAATTTCAAAAAAAAGAATTTTAGATTTCTTGAAAGTATAATTCATTTTTAGAATTGAGCATGATACGGCATATTGTGATGAATTATTGGTTATGAGAAAATACTTTCAAGAAACTTTATTACGTGAAGTTGAATTTTGTAAAATTTTGAAGAAATTTTTTGGAACAGAGGATATCTTTGAGGAAGCCAATAATCATATTACCAATAGCAATCTTCTTGCTGCTATTGAAAAGTTTGTTTATTTGAAATTGAAAAGTAGGATAGAGTAAATGTTTACATTATTCACATTTGTATTTCATACTATAAAATAAAGTAATTGAGTAAATATGACGAAATAGTTATGCTTGATATAACTAGAAATTCATTATATTTACATATAAATATGACAAATATTTTCGACTTTTTAGATCATTGATTTACTTTACTAATATGATAACTTGTAGTATTTTCCGTGTAATATAGCAATTACATTATTTATATAATTAAGATAATTCATTTATCTCGAAGGCATAACCGAAATGATCAATCAATCGATCAGTTATGATCATATTTCAGCTTACTGAAAGCAGAAAGTAAACGATATCATTTACTTGCATTCGCTAAATCCCGCAACGAATTTGATACTATTAATAAGGTCAGCTGGTCACTTGAATGAATGTAATTAGAGAATAGTTAACCACTTCATTTTTGGCCACCCTCTTTATATTTCCTTAGATATGGTATGTATATATATATTTTTTGAATTAGTTGTTGATAAATAGAATTTCTATTTACCCTTAATGTATTCCATAAGTTCATAGGCATTACTTTAAAATAGCTAAGAACTTTAATTTAAGAATGGACAAAAACTTTTATGTCTCTCTAAATAATTGATATATGGAATGTTCTTCTTTTTTTTTTCTCTCTCTCTCTCTCTGTCTAATTTCTTGCATTTATCTGTTTTATATTTTATGTATAAAGTTAGAACAATTGGATGTGAAATTTAATGAAATATAATGCTTTTATTTTCCTGCAGTTACTTATACCGTATTATGAACCGATTGAATGGATTTATGAAAAATTTATCAATGAAGCAAAATATTATTGCATTCGAGCCATTGATATTATGCGTGGTAAAAATTCAGAACCAAAAAAGCAACTTGAAGTAATTCTTCGAGCGATTGAAATTGATGAAAAGTTAGTTTGCTTAAGTTTTTCTTTTACCTTTCAATTTTTTATTTACTATTTATTAATTAAAAATTTTTCCCTTTTCTTTTTTTGTTTCAATAAATGGCTTTTATAGAATTGATAAATTATATGAGAATTATCAGCTCAAAATTGCAAATCGTCCACATTGTTGGCGTGAAATGCTTTTTAAAATAATTGAAGAACGTGTACAACAACGTGTAGAAGCTTTTCAAATTGAAGATCGAAAGTTAAATCAAAATTGGGTGATAAGGTATAATTACAATTTATTTTAATATATAAAATTATTAAAATTTAGATTTGATTTTGTGAATTTTCTTGTAAATCTTCTTTATGAAACTTTATTGATTTATTTTTTTTCCTTCCAACTTTTATCTTTTGCTTGAAAATTTTCAAAAATATTTTTCTACAATTTATTTTTCTCAACAATAATATCTTATATAAATAATTAATGAAAATTAAATTAGAATTTTAATTAATACAAATGAAATTAGAAATGTAAATAAAATTAGAATTGCATGAAAGAGATTTGAAAAGTAAAGTGTAAGATAAAAATTAAAATTTAAAAACTTTTACTTACATACACTCTTGAATTAATTTTGTTTTCCATTGATAACATTAACAATTTCACTGTGATAATTTTTCATTTCAGTAAATTAATTTTTAAAAGTGATAAGTTTTTTTCCATCTAAATTATTGACAGAAATTTGGAAATATGTCGATTGTATATAGTGGAAGATTTATATGCGGCCAAGCATTTCTTGCGAATTTTCCCGAAGGATCATCAACTTTACAACAATTTCATTACATTCTATCATAATGGAATTGCTAATAAAGTATTCATTGGAAAATTTCCTTTCCATTAATTTTCAATTTTTTTTTAGTTTAATTTTATATTTATGCTATTTATATTAGTTCCTTATCATTTTATCTTTCTCGTAATTTAACGCCACGTACGTGTATGATATAGTTAACCCTAAACGATCGTCTTCTTTTATTATAAAGTGATAAAATTCAGTAAATCAAATTCTGATGAATTAATTTGATTGATAAAATCTATTAATATATATTTTGATATTTGTAAAAAAATGTAAAGTTTTACAACGGAGGAAGAATTTTGATTTTATTTTAATCCACTTTTGAATGATCATTATTAGATTGATTTATAGATTTCTGAATTGGCAAAAGGTGAATTAAATAAGCGTGAATTAATACAACTTTTAAGTTGGATAAGGCAGTATTCGTAAGTTTTTCATTTTAAAATTATCGCCTATGTAATATTAATAATGGAAATTTAACTTTGATAATCATAAAACTTTAGTATTACGAATTATTTATATATCGTTATTCTTCTTTACTTAATCTTCTCTGTAATATTTTTCTTTGTTTGTAATTTAGAGAAATAAAAAAAGGATCATTTTGTTATTAACATTTTTTTTAATGAAATTATAAATGATTCTTTATAATAATTTTTATGTTTAATAATCTAAATTGTACGTACAAATCATTTAGGAATAGATAAATCGATGAATTAGAAATTTCAGTATTTGAAATTGGAAATTAGGAATGACAAACAATTTACTTATTGGTGACGATAAAATTATAGAATATTGTTGCAGCGGAGAACATATGCTTGGTATGGCATTTCTTGAAATTGATGTAATATCACTTGTTCAACATAAGCCATTGTTAAAGCAAAGTGAATTAATACGCCTTTTTGAAATGTATGTTTTCTATGAGATTTCTCAGAAGGTTTTCTTATTTTTTGAATTTTTGATTTTATAAAGAATTAACTAATTTTAGATTTATTGAAATGTATATTCTTTTTTTTTAATTTTTTAATATTATCAGAAAATAAGTTTGTTTGTTTTTAGGTTTATTGAAATAATAAAATCAGAAACAACAAAATGGGCGCTGAAAACTGTAAAGCAAGAAGTATGAATTAATTATTGTGGATTACCCTTTTTTTTAATTCATTTTTAGAGTGTAACTGAAATGGAAGGACATTTCATATTGGCCGATAATTGATCATGGAAGGATATTTCATATTGGCAGATAATTTAATAGATTTTAAAACGTTGATAAAAAGTATTGTTACCTGTAATTTTAACCTATTAACTTTATGATAATACGAGAGAAATTAGGGGTATATGGTAAAATGTATGTATAAGATATATGTCAGAAAAGAATTCTAATCAACCGGTACAGCATCATGCAAGCAAAAAACCATCAAAATTAGGTCAGTAACAATTTTATTGCATAAATGATTCACCTGAGAGAAACCTAATTTTGAAGATCTTTAATTTTCACGAGTCTGTTGGAATTTTTTTACTTTCGAATCATCAAGTGAAATCAAAACGTATATATCTATTTCGATAGATGATTACTCTTATTTTTCGTGACATATTAAATGATCGATTGATTGTGATGATCATGATCGAATAATTCTAATGATTATATGTAAAAGGAAATTAATAAAGATAGGATGAAATGTTGTTGCTGGCAATGAAATGATCAAAATGAAGAGTACAAAAACTTCCTTCATTATAATATATACTTTTTCAGTTTGCTAATATTGAAGAATTGCGAAACAATATATTGGAAGATGAATTCGGACATTATTATACTCATTTACCTCATATACTTTATTCAGTTGTTAATGATCAGGTAATTTGAAAATATTCCTTATGATTTAAAGAACTGAAAAATAATTTTAATATAAATAAAATATATGACTGTGTAAATTATTTATTATAATTTACCTGCAATAATACTATCATAAAATCATTGAAATTAATTAAGTATTTTTTGAAATAAAATTTTTCTTTCCTTTCTGAAATAAAAATTGAATGAAATAAAATTGTTAAATTGAAGAATATATATATATATCATTTATAATATGAATACATATATACATGTAAAAATTATGCAACTATTCATAATTGCAATGCAATTTAATAATTTTATTTCATTTAGATGACTTTGGCTTGTGAAATTTCGGATGAAATTGTACCACAGGTTTTGAATGAATGCCTAAATGAATATATTAGGAATATTTGTCCTCAATTAGAAGGTAAATTTTTCTTTCTTTTCATTCTTCTTAGAAATAAGAGAATATTGAGAGCGGCAGAAGATTGATTATTTAATTAATTAAGTAATCAATTCGAGTAATCAATGAAGTAACGAATGAAAATTGACTAATTACTTAATTAGTGGTTACTGATTAATTACTTAATTGATAATATACTGCATAATGGAATATGTCACATTGGCATATGTCGGCTATGCGAATTATGAATGTGAGTTATTATAGTGAAAAAAAGCGGAAAAAGGTAATTTAAAAACGTTGCAACATTTGTCTTCCACTATTCACAATATATTGTTCATTTTTTGCAGAATCTATCATCGAGCTGAAAAATAAGAAAGGAATGTATCAGAAGGAACAAAATGAGGAATATATTAAAATAATGGTATTAAAATATTATTTTTTTTAGTATCTAAATTATTTACCTAGATTTAAATTATTTACCTTAATTAATTTTCATTAATATAGATGACGATTGCGAACAATTTGGATATGTTTACTGATTCAATAAATGAATTGATAAAATATATCGAAGAATTAGGGAATGAATCATTGGATTGGAATAAAATCCGAAAACAAAAACGAATTTCGATCATTTCACAATCATCAACTGATACAACTACTAGTACTAATACTACTACTATCAGCAAACAAAAACAAAATCGTTTCAGTGGCAAAATGCAAGGTAATTATTATTTGAAGTGAAAAAGGATGATTGAAAAGAAATCAATATTTGAATTTCTTTTTTTACTTATATATCCTTTACTCATTTATTGCTTACTTATTTTCTTACATATATTTTTGAACTCATTTACTACTTATTTAATTCATAAGAGACAATTCAATTTTTAAAAGGTGCAATTCATGATGCGATGAATGCCCTTCGGGATATACCAGCAACATTAGCCAATATAACGCCTTCATCATCAGAAAATATTTTGGATGAGTTTAATGATGTTAATTCTGGAAATCAATCAAATGATGAAAGTGAAGTTGAAATTAAATTGGAAGATGAGGAACCAATGGAAGCTGTTTGGGAGAGGATTGAAATGCTAAAAAAATGTTTCAGCGATATGCTTCGGATGGTGTAAGTTTTTCATTTTACTTTTTTTTTGCTTTCTATTTAAAATTTTTCGAAAAAAAATTTTCACGAAAAATCGGAATAATCGGAAAATCGGAAAATGGGAAAATCGGAAAAATCGTTTTTATTTATCTGAAATGAAAAAAATTTTCATATAAATAATGAATATAATCAATATAATATTTATTATTATTTTATGAATAATACTTTTAAAAATATAATTTATTTTATTTATTTACGTAATTTTTTCTTCATTTATATTATATCAAAAATTAATTGAATTTTTTATTTACGATAAATAATTTATTTATCGATGATATTTTAATTTGATAAAATGATATAATATTATTTTGTTTTTCTTTGTTTTACAGGATGAATATGCTTTGTGATGAAATTTATAGCGATTTGTACAGTTGCTTCGAACAACTATTGAGCAAACAATGGTATTAATTCAATGAAAATAAGATTTTAATTCATTTAACGATATTTAAATTGATTTATATATATATATGTTTTGATTTTATGTTTAAATTGTGTTGATAATTTAGCGGCAAATTTTAGCAAAAGAAAAATTTGAAAAAAATTTTCAATTTATAAAATTTAGGATGAAAGATTCAAATATTATTGGAACAATCTGTGAAACAATAAAAGATTATGAGAATGATTATAAGCATCTCAGGCAAGATGTTCATATTCAAATACTTCGAAATATCGAATTTAAAATTATAGCTGAATATTTAAATGCTATTGTAAGCAGGTGAATTTTTATTTTAATTATAATTCGATCATTTAACTTTCAGAATTTACGTTTGTGTAAACTTGGGCAAATTTTTTCATTTTAATTTGATAATAATGTTTTGTTGATTTTAGAAAATTAACTTGCACAGAATATTGGAAACGTTGTGATATTGCCGAATGTCTTCAAAATGATGTTAAAGCATTGAATGTAACATTTAATCCATTATTTGCACAATTTAATTATATTAATAAGGTTAAATTTTATAGAATTTTCTTTTCACTGTAGCTATTTATTTATCTATTCGATATAACTGATAGTGTGATGATAGCTTGATATATTTATTCTATTCAACATTTCTCAAAATAAGTTTTACATCCATCAATTCTTGTTAAACAGTAGTAGTGATCATATATCATCTTGATTGTGATGACAGTTCGATATATTTATTCTATTCAGCATTTCTCAAAAATTTCTACTATCCAATAATTCTTGTTAAACAGTAATAGTTGATCATATTACCTTAGCATTGTTTCAAAATTTCTGGAACATATTACTGTATTCACTTTATCAAAACTTAGTTATCATTTCCATCATCATTCTCATTCATTCATTCATTCTTCTCTTCTCTTCTCTTCTACATCATGTTGAAATAAAACTATCTATGAATTTTTTGCATAGACAAAGGATATGAGAATGACAAATAATTTTCTCCCACAATTTATTTATTTTTTTTGTCTTTTATCTTTTGAAATTACTTTTTGCATTCTTCCAAATAATTTTAAAGATAATATTTGTTAAAAATATTTTATATTATAGGCGAAAAATTTAACAGATTTGTTGTATTCAGTTTCCGAATTTGTAAAACTTCGTGATAAGGCAATGCTTTCATTGGAATTAGCATCATTATTTCGTAAATATCCAGAAATGACGCAAGAATTTCTTTTCACTCTTACCGATATTCGCGATGATGTAACGAGCAGCGAATCACGGTTACTTTTAGCGTTTTAGTTTTATATTTTTTTTTGATTAATATGATTATAGTTTTAATGTTAATGTTTCTGACCTGATTTGAAATAGGAAAATAGAAAATGATTTTACGAAACGATCACTTACATTATAAATTATCGCTTTCTAAATTTTTTTGATGGAAGAAGATATTGTGAGTGGAAGGCTGGCTATATAGATCATCGTTCAGTTGTATTATCCCAAAATGAAATTCAATAATATTTGATATTTTTACAAGGACTTGTCATTAATCCCTGTGAAATGATTTAATGAGATACATAAGACATGTGCATGTAAGTTGTGAGCTTCATAAGTTTCCGGAATTTCTCGGAAATTCGTAATGAGCTAGAAGAAAGTGATAAATTTTCGGCCGGCTATTTTATGGACAACTTATGCAATTTTCTTCCCCTACAATTCATGTAAATATTTTTTTTACCCTCTTTCTCTTAAGTAATTTAAAAGTGAAAGTTAGTTAACATTAAAGAGTATCATCGAATGATATTTAGAGCGTTAGCAGAAGATTGTATGAAGATGATTGACACGAAAGAAAGCGACCCGGTATTGAAACGATTGTTCCAAATTGCAAGAGGTGAGCGGAAAACGACACAAGTGATCAAAGATGTTGTTCCAAGAATACGACGACGGGTCAAACTGTCCATTGCTAATCAATAATTCACTACATGTGAATCATTTTATTTAACAACTTCAAAAATTAAGACGAAAAGAAAAAAAACTGCTTTTCTTAGATTTTGTTATATTATATCTACGTTGTTCTTTTCCAGTAATTTGTATCTTAACCAAAAAATGCATTATCCTTTCTCTTGGTTCCTACCATGTAAATATCAGTGATAATACGCAAACTTGTTTCTTTATGATCAATGTTCAATGCGATCATTGGCTGCGTATATATCAAGGATGTCTCCTTAATCTTAAAGTTATTTATTGCAACAAAAATAATGATATCACGACGGGATTAACTGCTTTAAACTCGCAAAATATCGGAGGTTCTTGAGGGACATCTCATGACGCTAATCAATGGTAGGTTGCTGCTTTTCTTTAATTTCTAAAATTTAAAATTTTTGAAATGTTGATGCTTCCAGCCAATTATTGAAGTGAAACTGGATGACAGCCCACAGTTATATCAAAATAATCTGTCTAAGAAACAATTCGCCTTCTGACGCTACTTATGCATCTTAACTTGCATTATAACAGTTTAAGCAGTTCAAGGAATCAGAGATGTGAATCCAAAAGTTATTTAATTTGCTAACAAATTCTACGTTGTACCTCTATATTTTAATTTAAAACTTTTATTACACTGCTTAAGTGAGTTTTAAAGCACACATGATTTCTTCTTCTAAAATAAATACGTTTAAAAAATTACTCCGTGGAAAGGGAGAAAGAAAACTCTGAGGTATGTGGTAAGAATAAATAAAATTCCATCTCACTAGCGTAAAATAAAATTAATTACTGAAAAAATTAAAATGAATATGCTAGCCTACACTGTTTCTAGAAAAATTGAACTTTTCAAAATTAACAGAAGTTTCAATATTTACAAAATTTATGATTAATTAACAAATAGCTGGCAAATGTATTAGCATCGACCAGAAATTCCACTGCAGTGAATAAAAATTAGTTTTCTTATACCCTCATTTTTTCAATGATCTTTTCGCCATTTTTACTACATCAGCCGGTTGTGGCTGTGCTGCAACCTCGAGAGATTCGCTGAATGGCATTGGAACGTCGGCACCAGTCACTCGATATACGGGACCATCCAGAGCACCATATGCTTCTGATTCGTTCAACTAAACTCAAATTCATTAACGGTTAAAAGAACAACACTTAAATCATTAAGATGGCACAAAATTTTTGCAGTGCAAAGATGTGAAATGCAAACCTGCATGCAGATTTCCGATCCTATACAGCAAAATGGCCACCCATTGTCAACGGTTACTACATGGTGAGTCTTCATGACTGATTTCTCGATCGTTTTAAAGTCAAACGGTCGAAGGGATCGCAAATTAATCACCTGAAAAATACGGCATAGTGTGAAACAATTAATTTCACTTTACACTTTTTTTCTTCCACGCATTCCAATTTCAAACAAAGTCGTAAATCCCGTCATGAAGTTTAATTTTCGCACAACCTAAATAACCAGATTTGAATGTACCAAATTTAAATTGAGAAAATTGAAAAGATGATATATAAATAATATACCTCAGCACTGATGCCTTCTTTGGCTAACTGTTCTGCAGCTTTCATTGTTGTTACCAGACCATAGGAATATGAGATAAGCGTTATATCTGTGCCTTCTCGTTCAATTTTTGCCTTGCCGATAGGTACCATAAAATCATTTTTCAATGCCTCATCTGACATTGGAAACGTCTCGCTGTATAACAATTCATTCTCCAATACAACTACTAAAAAAATCAATGAAGCTAAATTTGAAATCTTGCTAATCTATAACCTTCAATTTTAATTTTATTTCCAAATTCTATTCCAACATCTTGGCAAAACAGCAGTTGCACAATTACTTCATTTTTTAAGTACATATAGTCACCACTTTCTTATTTTCCTAGGATCGTCAAAAGTACATTGCGTTAGCTCAGCATCCTCCCTAAATATTTCAAGAGAGGGATTTTTTTAAGAGGAAACTTTAGCAAACACTAGAATTATTATTATTTAACTAACAAACATCAGTTTATTATTATTACTAACTAATACCGCTCATATTTTACGTTACATAAATGATCGATTTTTCGAAAGAGGTTTGAAGCACTCTTCATTGATTCTATCCGTTGATTCGGCACATTGTTTTAAATTTTTATCTTGGCAAATATAAAAGGAAAAATCGAATCCACAGGAATTTCCATATTTCGAAAATAAAAAGAAAATCTCTACTTATAAATAGAATGATCTACCAGGATTATCATCACGAACAGCTGACTTGAGCAAACCCTTTGCATCTTCTGCGGAATAAGGTGCCACAACCTATAAATATCAAGCACTGAATTATGCATAATCATTATATATAATCATATGCTCTAAGAAGTTCCATTCCAATAGCTTATTCAACATAAAACAATTTCAACGTTCGTTGTTCGTTGTTACACTCCTTAGCTTTGAAATTGTTCTCTGTATACAGCTGTCTGACTATAAAGCCTAACATTTGATGATCAGAGAAAAATGAAATAACAGCGATATCAGTTGTGAGGATGAAGTTTTTTAATTTGAAAAGTTTTGACATATGAAAATCAGTTTCAAACTAAAAATGAAAAAGAATGAAACATGGCAGCAAAAAATAAAGGCGATGAAAAATTAAGATGAATACCTTTAGTCCAGGGCAGTGAGCATACCATACCGTGAAGTCTTGACTATGTTGCGCTGCAACACCAGCAGCTGCTCCATTTGGTCCACGAAAAACAATTGGACAAGGTAACTAAAACTTTTATATTGCCATAATTTGACTGAGTTTCCTTTTCTTAGTAGACGTAATGCTTTTGAGTTTAAATAATGCCTTTGAGTTTCCTTTTCTTAGTAAACGAAATCGAAAGTGAACTGCGTTCTCCCTTCCCTTCTCATATTATTATATTGTGAATTTGAACCTTTAATGCTTTGATTTTAAGCATTCAGAAAATAATGAAAAAAGTAGTATTTGAAAAACTGGGGAAAGATGTGTTACATTAGAAAAAGTACTTACCCGACCCGCTGACATATAATATGTTTTAGCTGCACTATTTATTATCTGATCGATACATTGCATAGAAAAGTTGTAGGTCATAAATTCACAAATCGGACGAAGACCTGCAAATGCTGCACCAACCGCTAGGCCGCAAAAGCCTGCTTCCGTAATTGGAGTATCTATTACACGGGATTCGCCGAATTTACGCATCAATCCTCTCGAAATCTTGAATAAAAATGGTAAAACAAAAAACAAACAAACAAGTGGCAATAATAATAATATGCATGATGCTACATCGAAAAACAATAAACCGTGTTTTTGTTCTTTTAGGTGTATATCGTAAAAAACGATGCATTTTCTTCGTTAAACATACAGCCATTTATTTTCGATTCATGTTAATTAATCTGCCATAGATTATTAAGAAAAAAATTAAGGAGAAAACTCATACACTCCATCTTTCAATGTGAAGAATGTACAAATCTCTTCCTTTACATTTCTCGGTTTTAAAATGTTTAATTAAAAAATTGAGATACTAAATCAATTCTGGGAACTCAAATAGTAAAGTAATAATATTACATCAGTACCTTGTAGGCGCCATCGTAATGTCCAACTTCTTCACCTATTAAAAAAACACGATCATCATTTGCTAACTCTTCGTCTAATGCCATCGAGAGTGCATCACGCACGGTAATCGTTGACGCAGCAAATTTTTGTCCAATTTGGGAAACATTCCTTACAGCTAGAGAAGCAACTGTTCCAATTAATTTATTTAATGCCATTTATAGCTAATATACGAAATTATTTGCTTAATGTAATTTGATACTGTTATAGAGCTTCAACGAGAAAAACCTGAAAATCACAATTATATACATAAAGTGGATGTGAAAGTGCAAATAATTATGGAAGATAATTAATCTAAAAAACATTATACAATCCAAATTAAGCGTTGTGAGCTAAAGAATTGCCCAGCAATTATACATTTATATATAATCTAATTAAAATGTGTTACTAATTCCACCGAAATACGCAAAATAAAAGTATTATTCAGTTAAGTAACAAATGTAAAAGCAGCCGCACGTGACGCACGTGACCCCTTTCATACAACTATAATGAATACTATTTTTAATTCCTTTTTCCAAAAAATTCATATAATATACAAATTCGTATAATTACTTGCAAATTTTATTTAACATAATTCCAAATTTTTTTTAACTGATGGGTGAAAATAGGTATGTTATATAAAATAATAAATTCTTTCAAATGTTCAAGATTTTTTTATTGATGTATCAATAAAAAAATCCCTAAAGGTCAAAGGTCAACAGAGCATAAATAACTTCTTTACGGATGTTATAAATTGGAAAACAGTGATGATGATGAAAGAAACACAAATAGAGATAAAGTGAAGCACCGAAGACTGAGACTATCTTCCTTCTATCCTCTCATTGTCGGAGTGACATGTTATATATGTGTATAGCAGAGTGACGTTATAGTTGTGTGTAGTGTATGTCAGTATATGTCTGTGGGCAAGTGTATATGCATACGTATCATAGGTATCACAGATATGATATATGGTGTATGTATCAGTATGTGTGCGTGTGGCGTGTATGCGTGTGTGCAGCGTGTGTATACGTGTATGTACTGAAATAGTGCAATCATTTATAAGGATGAGATGGAACACGTAGGAAAGGAAAGAGATCGATTATATGGAGAAATGCGTGTATCTTTAAATCGATAACATTTTAGGATGCGGGAAGTTTGGAAGTGATAAGTTCAGATGGTTACGTTATCGACATATCTAACGTAACATTGGAAGAAAGTGTCGAAATGTTTTTGGAAGATTACTATTAGCATGAAATGTTAATGATATGATTTTACCTTATGTTCATATAATAGGTTTATACAACCGTACAGTGTTAATTTCTGTACAGTATCTCCTCTAGTTTAGATCATACGAATAATCGTATTTAGTTTTACAAATGACATATCA
>CAKAEH010001955.1:0-21027 GCA_916381525.1 Cercopithifilaria johnstoni | reverse complement strand
ATATATACGTTCCCGCATCTAAGAGCTGTTAAATCTTTAACAAGAAGGTTCCTGTTCCAAAGAAATCTTAGGTCAATGACATTATCTTTGTCCTGAGAAAAATTTTGAAACTTCTAAAAAATGCGTTGCACTCATGAAAACATTCCCTCCTGCGATAAGTCCTGCACAGAACTAAGCTGATAGCATCATATACCAGAAGTTCTATTTTTCTTTTCTCCATCATTGATGAAAACATAGTAGACGCAGTTCATCAAAAAAGATGAAGAGAACCAAAAACAATGACTATAAGATTGTTGCATACAAAGGAATCATAAGCCCACTTCTTATTTAGATTATGTATTAGTGTATGGGGAAATTTTCTGCTTCCAAAGACAAACTTTTCAGAGGACTATTTATGAGCCATCCTAAAGTTGGTCCTACAATCACAAATACAATACCTAAACAAGCTTGCGTGCGCCCCCACCCACAACCCAATGACTCCGCCGCACCACCAACTAAGCCCTCCATCCCACCAACCATTTTAGGCTGGGACACACACTACTGCACGTCGTGGTAAGAAACGTTCGGCCCGTAAAATTAATACTACTAGAATACGAAAATCTTCGTCCCACATCTTCAATTGGAATCTGTTCGATGTGCCAATGGTGCATCTACAACCTCAAGTGGTGCTATCCACGGTTACTTTTTGGATTGCACATCACTCGTCTAGTTCCGATCCACGAGCTAGGAACTGAGGAAATGCTCGGCGAGTAACCTCCGAGCCCCGAAGAGCAAACGATCACGGACGACCCTACTTCCCATTTGTCCATGATATGCAGATAGCAGTTATGAGGACTAGAAAATACATAAACTTCTGCGGCATGTACTCGACGCAAAAATCAACGTTGATGTCTGGATTACAGAAGTGTAAGCAGGGTAAACAGATATATTAAACATAAACTGCTGCAAATGCTGACTGCTGAGTCATTCTTACCAACAACCCATCCGAACGCGGTCACAATTAATTATGAGGTCACTCTGAAGAAGCAGTCTCGAAACATAGCAAATTTCAAATATTATGAGAACATGAAACTGCTTATCTGTGCATGCAAGGATGGAAAATAACTGTATGTTAACGCAATTTATATGTAATTGGAATGAATTTAATAACAATGACAGATAAGTACTCCTGAAGTCGCTGAAACCAAAAATATACACAGTTCTATTAAAGCACAAAATTAGCACAGTTAAGACCCGACAAAAACAACAAAAAAAAAACGACGTAGTATTGATCAATTACAGGCATCTGTGGTTTCAGTACCAACAGGTTTACATGCGGTAGAGGCGCTTCGGTTTCCCATCATCGCTTGTTCCATGATATGATCGACTTGGCCCTGGACGGTCATCATCCTGAAATTCATTGTTTAAAAAAATTGATGCTAATAATTAAAATATGATATGGACAGTAAGTGTCTCTCCTTTATTTATGAACACATTTCAATTATCTTATCATTCATTAAACTTCTTTAGCCTTTAGAAAGAATTTTACAGTTAGCAGGATCGTTTTGATCTATCCTTGCTATCAGAAATTCCAAATCCCTGATAGCAAGGATAGGTCAAAACGACTAATAGAGCTAGATTACTGCACAAAATACATGTCACCTCCTCCTCATCATCATCATTCAAAGACATTTGATTCATGTCCTCATTGATGAGATCAACTTTCGACTGGTCCACCTTCTCCTTTTCTGAAAATACAAAGTATAATAACGTTTAAATGCTACTGAATTCCTGATTTCCATCCAGATCCAAAAAACTATCACACCACAACGACATAATACGATTTAAGAAGAATGAATACCTTGGTGAGCGCCACCCTTATAGCCGTCTTCGTGGTTAGCAAAAGAGTCCTCGGTATCTGACATATAGGTGCCGTATTCATCATCTAACCCGTAATATACGTCCATATCCATCAGCGTGTGGAAACCGCCTAAAACTATTCCAAATGAATGATGGAAAGTTAATATTTTATAAAAAATCGTTAATCTTGAAATTCTTGGACGACTGGCAAATCTGACTTCTGTGCAATGTGACTTCCGAAAGCCAATGAAAAAATTTCAAACCACTAACACTTTTATAGCAGTTTGAAATACGAATACAGAATTACCATATGCAATATCCCTATCCTTTTTACACATGCTTCCAGAAACGCCTCTTCCACGCGCTTTGCGATCCGCTTTCGCCTGTTTAATTTTAGCAGATATCAGCGAATCTTTCTTTGTCTTATCGGCAGATTTTGCTGAAAATGAAATATTGAAATATGATCATGCATTACAGTTATTTCACACAAAACACTTTGTATCCTTCTTCGAATGAAAGAATAACAGTAACGATTATCATTAACTACTGAATAGTTAGTTAAATCATATCAATAACATCTTTCTTTGAGTTACACGATGCAGATCAAATCACTTCTGATACGCTTTTTCTGTTAAAGCTATAATTTTTTAAAGCAAGTTCAATACTTTGAATATAATAGTATTGCTTTTGATTTAAAACTAGGCACTTACATTCAGCCCCTCCGCCAGCTGCTATTGAAAGACTTCCTCCGCCAATCAAATTCATGTCGAATTCAGTACCATGCTCCAGAGCATACTCCTTTTCAGCAATCAACTCCGGATCAGTGATATCGCCATCGTCTTCCTCTCCATTATCCGATAAGCGACCCTCCCACGAAGCGGTCGAAAACTCCTGCAAATATGGAAAGGATTGTATTGGCGTCATACACCGAAAGAAATTGTCAGTCCCAAAGATTGAAACATTTATCTTCTAGCACTTGAAACGCTCTGCTTAATAAACAGACCTTGTTCGGAGGCTTCTTGTAATTATCGCGCTTGTCTTGTTCTTTTCCAGACGGCATCGAGTTTTTACGGTTCTCTGAAAAGACATTTACGAAAGTCTCAAGAATTAAAAAAAGAAAATCTTTTCCTCTATTCGTCATCAGTCACTCTTTAGCTGACATTTATATGGAAATGAATCAGCTTATCCAAACATATCACCAATCGATTGACCAAGATGATCACGATAGAATATTGTTTGATGCATAAATGTAAACCTTTGACAAATCAGCGAGGCAGACGAGATTCGAGCCAATAACAATTTAGGGAATAAAGCGTATTAACCAAAAAATGTACGGAAACCACATTTTAACGGTGATGGGACGTTAGTGCAAATGGGTTCTTAAAGCCGACAGACATTTCGATTTATCGCAGACTATTGCGTTCTATACTTGGGAAATAACTGGAAATGATGCTGTGGATGCTATTTGAAACGTTCAAAACTGCTGCAACATTAAATGTCATCACTAGTTATATGGAGAATATCGCAGGAAACAATGTTAATCAAAGGTATGATGTTCTGTGTTTGAAAAGATAGCGCAAGATAATAACAGCTTTAAGAAAAAATGGAATTCGCACCAGCAAAGAAATAAGAAATCTAAAAAAAATCCAGATTCGAAAGTCGAGATGTTATGTTTGGTGACGATGTAATTAACAAATAGATTAATTGAAAAACTATAGAAATGCGAAACAATATTTTGGAATAATTCAAATTTTTAATTTTTCTCGTAGATCGACTAAAAGCAAACAAGGAATAAGCGAAGATGGATCATCCATTGTATGAATTATATGAAAAGAATTGCATGAAAAGAGAAACATTGTCAAAGAAAACGAAAAAAAATGACAAGCAAACGAAATCGAAGGTAGAATTTGAACGTCGTCACTGAGTTATGCTGAAAGTGAAGAAAAAGTTGTTGGCTGAACTGTGGCACAGTTGGACGAAAAGTATGAATGACAAAACAAACCCTGTTGTACGGTTATTCAAAAGACGAATGGTATGTCTACAACGTTTCTTGAAATGGTTAAAAGATTGAAAAGTATTGATTGGCTGGAAATTATCACACAAAAATGACGGGTCAATGAATACCTAAACCCTTGTCCGCAAAATGAAGCAGAAACAACTTTGACTGAATCGCCTTTCCTAACACCCTCTCACCTCATCATTACTTGCTTCAGGAATACATACACACCGGAACACCAAAATGAATACGCACACAAATACCTACCATAACTCAACACGCGTGAATAACCCAACTACAATGATCCCGTACCACACGCGCGCTCCTTATTATCCCTCTTCTCATTGCAGATTACGCCACCGGTAAAGTGCGGCTCGCCCAGAAAAAAAACAGACCTCACTACTCAGGAAAACAAGGGAGTGACTGTAGGAAGAGAGGAGGGACACGTATTGTATCATTTAAGAGAAGAATGGAGCGTGACAGCTTAGCAAAATGCTTTACGAAATTGGAACGGAAACATTCCGTTATCCAATGTTGTGGAGCGAATCGCGAATTATTTCCATCTGCTAAGTAAGATCTTCTGTGGATTTCTTCCCTGACACAATACCGCTAATCGGTTTTGACTCATTAATTACTCTCTTCCTGAACTTACTGTGTTCTTACCATCATCTAGCACCGAATTGGTTACTTTCAATGGTCCATTTTGTTCAGGTTCGTTTTCCCCTCTCTGCTTTATGGGTCTGTCTCCTACTCCGTTTATAGACCCAACCCGCCGTAGTGCTAATTCTTATTTTTAAAAGATTTGTAAAAATTAATCTCTCCATGAATTCAAGAACGCCAAACGTCTGATTGAAGTCTCTTATGCAGAAATTTCGCAGATTTGTAAACGTCAACAGAGGATCGTGAAGATCATCCGAAAATACTATGCCAATTTTTTCTGACATACCTATCTCCAAAATACGCTGATTGAATGAAAAGAATATTTATAAAGCAGGTGGTAGTTATAAGAAAATAGAAGCTGCATGTCAAGATTGATTAAGGAATATATCAACCGGGCATTCGTATCAATAGTTGAGGTTTTTCTAGAAAATCTGACTTGAATCGGAAAAGATGGAAAGGAGTAAAGGAAATGAACAACGTTGTGAGCCTTTATCGTTTGATGAAACCCGTCCTCAAAGCTCATTTCCCGAATGAAACCACTCGTTGTCATGTCAGAAGTTAAAGTGTGCGCGCAGTCAATCTATGCTTGATTTTGTGGCGTCTAAATTTGCATATCGATTGGTTGCAAAATAAGATCGATAGTTAAAAATTTGCATGCACACCACAGTTTGAGGTATTCTTCGCTTACGCTATGATTTGCAGTCCATCACATTTTCTTGAATGCAGGGGTTTTCCAAATTATAAAAACTACCAGATAATAGGAGCTTTGATCTCTTATCCGCTTACTTCCTCATACGAGTAAGTGAATTCAATGTTTCAGAAGTTTTTGTTTCTTTACAAATTATTTCTCTAGAAGGAAAAAAGTCTGGAATAGTGTTCCTGCGGATAGAGAGATCGATCATCTGTAGAAATCTCTAAAAAAATTGACAGATTTCTGATTATAGGAGTTATAATAAATTTTGATTTATCTGGAAGGTTGACGAAGCTTTGTATGTGGGCTTACCTGCTCTGAAGACATCTGAAGAAACAATAAGCCTCAAATTTACAGTTTCCCGGAGTAGTTAAGCATGTTTGTTTAGTGCAATATTCGGCAAATTTCTTATTGAGATATGTTAGGCGTCCGGAAATTTCGTGTTTGGCTGGCAGATGAAATTTCAACTTTTCTTTTTTCCATGGCCAGTATGATTGGCCAATCCTTTACTCACCATGCTTTTATGAAATCTGAAGAAATTTTGCACTCTTGTTTTTTGCAGATTGAAAAGATGGGATTAAAATGAAATAGTAGATTTGTGCTTCTTAATGCAATCATAATATTGTGTAATGTGGGAATAATTTTTCTGACCAAAAACCAATGCATATATACCTTATTTTTTCCAAAGCATAACGTCAAGCCTTCGACAGAGTGGCAGGAATTTTCAAATTTCCCGCTGGGAAGTGTACAAAAGCTTTAGACATAAATCTATCAATTTTGTTTAGTGCCGAGAGATAGCTGATTTGTGTTTCAAGCGAAATGTTTTAAAAGCGGTGTAACGAAATAAGCATTACTTGAGCAGCTGCTACTTCAGGTTGCTGCTCTGTCAGAGCCGCTGGTAGAGCAGTCCAACCTTCGGATGTGCTATAATGCTCACCAGTTCTGCATTATCTGGTTTTGTTGCTTCTATATGGAATCTAAATAAAGTCGTTGTTTGAACGCAAAATTTATTTCTCATTAGTTACAATATTATGAAAAATTATTCAAGAATGAATTGTTTCCGGTTTGGTTGCCAATGAATGAGTGGGTGAAAGACCATTCTCTCTCGCTTGTTGAATTTAGTGAAAGAGATCAAGTTATTTCATGAAAGAATCTGAATAAGGTAGGTTCTTTATCTGGAATTTCAAATCTTTAATTTTTTTCTTTTAAAAAGCTGGTTTCGATTTGACAGCAATTAATTAGTAATTGAGGAAGTGTTTGATTAATCACAGTGACTGTCATTGTTTTCATTGTGATTGTTACTGCATATTTCTCCTGCAAGTTTTACTCAAAGTTTTTGTGATTCAATTGTCAATAGATTTGTGACTATGATTGGATGGCTTATATCCATTGCCTTATTTGCACTTTTCAATTTCTGCTATGCTCAATATCGCCGAACCATAAACCCACTCGAATTGCGAACAACCAAAGGAGAATTTTTCATTCATACACTTCATTCTGGAAATTTTTTCCCTCAAACAGGTAATAATTTGTTTACTTGCTTTTAATTTTTTGCCATGTTCAAAGACAGTGCTATGGAGAATTGAATCTGATACGATGCCGTCAGAAATATGTCATAGGAACTGTAATGTCCATCTGTATTTTATATCATTAGCAGTGGGCTAACAAGAAATCGTAGTATGTAAATGAAACAATATAAGATTAGTTTATGTTTCAAAGGTTACTCATTCTATGTCTTTCGTTTTTTGCGGACAACAACAGATAATTGTTGCGGGGTGATGGCCTCGTCATTGGCTTATAATCTTTTTTTTTAATAACAAGAGGATACTTTTGAATTTAACGAAAAATATTTATCTTAAGAAGACATCGATGAAGGCGATGTTTTTGCAGTTGATGTTAAATGGTCCGCTTCATTGCAAGGTCGCCCTGCTTTGCCATTATGGTTGCATTTGATGCCCTCTAGACACAAAGCCCTTGGATACTTATATGGTACTGTGGTATCGCCTCTAAACCAAGTTGTTATACATGTTATTGCTCGACGGCTAGATAATTACAATAAAGCGGAACAATACATAACAATATTTTTGAATGATAATGGTAAGATATCTATGGCGTGTACATAAGTGTGTTTTTATATTTCTATTCTGTTTATAATTATATTCAGTTCCACTATGTTTAATTTCTTCTAGAAAAATACAGTAACGCAACACAGCAATTTGCCGAAATTTACATAAAAAATTACAATCCTGAAGATCTTTTAACTGATCGCACTCGAACCATTGATCGGCTCAAGAAATCAATGAAAGAATCATTCAGAGGAAAAGGACTGAATCCATATATATTCCAAATTTTAGCCGCTGGAAATTCACCACCTCAAAATGCCCCACTCAATCTACGCAACAAAGTTGGGTAAGCTATGATGTATTCGGTAAAGTCCATATCTTGCAAACAGTAGCTAATAACAACAATCATAATTCGATTAACGGACTGTTGAGTGCTATTGGGTGTCTATCTTCTTTAACTTCAACAAACCATTCGTTCTAAGGATTTTTTTAAGAAGCATAGTTCGAATTGGTACGCAGAATCGCTTTCATGTGAATGTATTAAATTTGGAACGTGGACTGCAAAAGAATCCGCAATATTGCAGCAGGGATCAGCTCGTACCATTGAACAAATTTTTCTCTCCAGTTTTTCAAATTGATTGGTGCAATTTCCATGTAGTAATCGTTTGCTCGATTGGATTAAGTAAAATGGTTTGAGGGTAACATCGTGGGCTTTTTTCAGAGGAATCATTCAAAGCTATATCTACCTAAAGTAATGACAGACGTGTCGTACTGAACAACCGAGTAATGTCTGGTAGAAATCATTTATTCGCTATTTTTTTTCTTTATTTTTTCAAGATTTTAGCAGTTATGGCAGAGATAAACTGACATGGTAGCGATTCGTCTTAGACAATCATGAAATGAAAAAATTGACAAACTTCCCACAGTTGAAATGTTAACAGTTATTGCAGAAAAATGTAACAGCACCAATTATTCACAGTAACGATGCAGGGCTCCAGCAAAGGTCCATAAAAGTAATGAGACCGGATACCGAAACGGTGCATGCTTCCTACCAGCAACACCAGCCATCTACCTCGTCCATACGGAAAGTGGGAACTCCCGTGTTACACACTAGATATTATTTTTGGGAATCGTTTTTGGTGAGCTGTTCATAAAAAATTTGTTTGATTAGCATTTGTCAGCTTGTTTTTAATCTATGCAGTTGAAAAAGAAAGCCATTGCTAAAGGATGATCATTTAGATGTTCCCGATGTTGGGTGTGTGTTGTATCCTCTTACTTATTCTGCTAAGTCTTATTTTCTTTGGCCGTCGCGAAGGTCAACATTGGAGGGACTACAAAACGCCAAAGTATGCTTTTTTATTTATTACTTTCGCAGTATTGACACGCTGGTTTCATGCAAAACTCACTTAATGAAAAAAAAAGTTCTTTAAGAAGACAGTTGGAGGAATATGCCAGTGTACGCGACAGTCAGCGCCATTTGCGTGAACTTTCCATGCAACGACAAATGCTTTTAATGGCTTCGGACAGGGCACAGTCGCATACTCCACTTGGTTTGTTCCTTTTTCATCATCAAATATGAATTTGCCTAAATTTGATTTTTGATTTTTACAATTTCAGGGATCCATACATTCCTACAGCCAAAATCTCTGAGTCGGAATCCATCTCCAGAAAATCTTCGGCCTGATCCATCCAGTCGTGGTTCTCGATCACCCCTGCTAAAAGGTTCGAGAGCTTATATGAGTACGTCAAAAAATTTTGTTCTTTTGTTTATTCTGCTCGAATGATACATCTGAACCAGGTATTCCGCCTTCAGTCAAGAGAAAAAAATATGGCTTTATAGGGCGTTCCGATGAAACATTTCAGGTACAAGTCCAGATAAAACTTCTGATGGTCATGTCATTCCGATGAGCAAACAAACAGTTGCAGAAGCAGCAAAAGCGTGTGGTTCATCACTGCATTTATATAGGAACCCTTTTGAAAACGATCCAAATGGCAATGCGGAGGAACAGTCTATTGATGGTGGTGGTCAGAATGAGCTAAACGATACGGAACTTGTGGGATGAATTCATTACTCATTGACCTTTTCTCTCAATTGTTACCTGATTTTACGTCATTGATTTTCATGTATAGCTCTCCTCCCTCTGTTTGTACTGGCTTACTGATAGTCCAAACAAATCACACAATTTTATTGAATGCATCGGTAAATCTGAAAGGAATGAATCTTGATCTTATCTTGGACAAGACTGATCACATATTCGATGTGTTATGCACAATAAAGTAATGGCACAATTTTACAATACGGCACCTCTTGACTAAAGCAATATGAATGGCATGAAATAGTGAACTCTAACGAAGAAATTCATCTCTTTGCAGAACAACAGCGCAATTTACTATTGACAATGACTATGAAAGGCACAAAAAGGGAATACAATGATTCCAACATAATTTAGAAATGAGCTTTAATGACGGTAATGAATAGATCAAAAGCAATATGACAACAGTATAGTAATGTCCAGCAGATGGCTGCTATAAGAGGGTAATGAATAATTTTATACATCATCAAAGTCGTCCTCAGTAAGAGATAGAGCTCCTGTATAATCTTCACGGGCAGTACAGAGTACGTTCTCTGGATCTAGTCGTTCCTTTTTCACTTCTTTCCAAATCTCATTTGTCTGCAGGTCACTTAAGACCAAAAAATAATTGCAACAATGATTTTTTGAGAACAAGCTATCTGGTCGCAAAGTCACTTAACCGAAGGATAGCAATGGCAACGAACGCATCAGAAGCTCACATCTATGCGATGCATGGTTTTTCCATTTCCTAGTCTCTTACGAGGATAGATTCAGGTAGACTTCTTGATGAACATCGAAAACATCGTACGCGGCACATATTAAGAGTGAATGGATGATCCTGAGAAACACCACTGAAGGAATACAGGAAAGATACTTCTTTCACTTGACAAATCAAGTATCTCCAACCTCATTTCGCCGAAGTCTTCACCATCCATGTCCGAATTTCCATCGAAGTATCCATCAATCCCACTAACGATTTGCTCAAATTCAAAATACTGCCCATTTGTTATCTTTTTCGGAATTTTTAGTAATTCATTGTAATTAATAAACCTCACGAACTTGCACATAAAAGTGCTTGTTCGCTCAGTTAAACCAGTTATTTGCCTCGTTTTTCTTGAGCACCCACAAATTTTCATTCATTAAAGTAATGCTCGCTTAACAAGGTGACTGAGGCGGGATTCTCCGATAAATCCAAGTTCAAGAGTATTTTGAAAGAAAAGTTTCATTTTCGATGTGGCTAGATTATGCAACAAATGATAGTAAATTCACCAGATTAATTCTGTCATATGTTTTTGCCCTCTGTTTTTGAAGCAACAACATTTTATATTGTTATAGATATGGCTATAAAAGTGGAAAATGAATTCGAAAGTTTTGGAAACTACAAAACAACGAACCAGTCAGCATAAGATAACAATGTTCTCTTTGAGGTTTTACCATATGATCGTCGCTTCCGTTAGCATTAGAATTATTTATCATGCATGAGGGAAAATCTCATTCTGTCGTCATTTTCGGTGCCTTAAAAAAAATTTATGCTAACTGCCTGGATAAAAAAGTCATTCAACGTGACAGCTCAATTTCATTTCTAAAATCCTTATCCTAGTTTCGAGTAAGGAACAAACAGAAATCAGTGACAAACAATTTTTTCAGAACTAGAGAACAAAAATGAAAAAACTAGGGAAGTGCGCTTGAAAAAAAGAGTGATAAATGAAAAGAATTCGAAAAAGTTCGCAAAGAATCTCCGTTGAATAATTTATACATTACGAAAAGCTATCTTCATAATCCTAAAAATTCGAATATCTGTAACATAAGATCAAGTTCGAGAAGCAAGAATGACATGAATATTTCCATGATAGATTCAGTTTCATCTACAATCTTCCGGTCTTCATCAAATTTCATAAGAAGATTATCTATTAACGTCACGGCCGGATGCAAATGTTTTCTTGAATGCTGTTTACGCACTTATAATGATTCCGAATTCCAGCTCATAATGGAATATCTGAACTTCTTTTAGATGTTCACCCACCACCAATTAATACTTAAAAGATAAAAGGAATTTAAAGATCATTTTATCCAGTCCGTTGTAGCTCAATGGTAAATATTATCTATCCCCCACAGGAGTTACAACAAACAATACTTTTCTTCTCTTTTCTCTGTCTTTGAAGGCTAATCTATACAGAATGATTCCTCAAAAAATTTCAGTTGCTTTTTTTATGAGTTACAAAGAGCATTTCCACTCGTACTCCAAAATACGATATGCAGAAGTTGGGTTTTATGAGAATGACGGCGACAATTTCTAGAATGCATAAAGGCACACAACAGTGAAGGCGGATTTTTTTAAAGTGTATCTTATCACGAACAAATTAAAAAGCTGAAAATGGGGAATACACAGAAGAGAGAAAGAGATGGAAACAATGGTACGAGCATCACATTGCTATAAACAGCATGAACTGAACAGCAGAGGGACTAAAATTTCCCGTTTTAAACTTTTTTTTTTTCAAGAATGTGTTGCAGAATACATTTGAATTGTTATGAATAAAGTAGAAATGAAGAGAGTATCGAGCCAACCATACCAACCACTCATGTCAATCCTCCAATCCATACTAAACATCAAGATAATGAGAAAAAAAGTAAAAGAATTAATGGATTATTTAATTCAGTTAGCATATCATATAGCGATAGTAAATTTGATATCAGTACGCATCACTTTTTCTTTCTGTTTTTATATTACATAAAATGATACATATTGTTCTGCATCTAGTTACCAGGCTTTACAGCTTGGAGAATTGTAAGTTTTGGTTTGTTCTTAAGTTGTCTTAATTTAAATTAATCCATTTTTCAAATTACATACCTCACTGGTTACGTAAATAGAATACCATTCTTTGCAAACTCATCACACAACTGATTAGCAAGTTATTCAAATTTTTAACAGTGTTATTTAAAATAAAGCAAAATCAAAGAATTGAAAGGGCAATCACGAACCTGTGCTAATGACATGCATTTGAGCATAATATACGAAGGCTATATAAACCGTGTAGCGAAATAGGTGAATTGATTTTTCCACTAGCTACTTCGAAATCGTTCAAGCCATCCTGAAAATTGCATTAAGTAATTTACGCCCTGATCATTTGGTGTATTTAAATTGCATCACTAAAATGATGAAGGAAAAAATAATCCGGATCTTCGAAAGGAGTTCCAAGAACCATTTTGTAAGCCATAAACGAGAAATTTACAGTGTATGAAATTTACAGTGATATTATCGTACTAGCTTGTAAATCACAGTTCTCACGCAAGTGAGAACTGTGAGGTCCTAATAATCTTGACAATTATTCCATACGTTGATACGCTGTAATAATCGCAAGAAGTTAGAAAAATTTTGACTTGCTATCCTGCAGAAATAAATATTTGCTTGGAAAATCTGCATATTCAGAATATGCAATCAATTTCGAAGTGAGAAATAACAACTTATTCAAGGAGAAATCGACGATGCCTCTCGTGTCTTTCTGTTGGTATCTGTGAGTGATATCGCCTAGCTATTGACTAGCGAAAAGTCATTCCAGTCAGAGATGTCAAGAAATCAAATTATCGCTTCAGCCATGTGGATGGATGTTCATTTCAATAAATGATCATCTAGTGACTCTCTGTTTTGATAAACGTGGTCTCGAATAAAAATGCACGTCTGTTATGATCTTCGGCATGCTCTGCAAGAGGCTCACCATAATGAGAGCCCTCAAACCATTCCCTTTTAATCCAATCATTCGTTAGTTAGAATTCATGATAAGACATTAAAGGAACAGAGTGTTTTGTGAGGTTATTTGAAGATTGCCGGAAACGTAATACACAACCGTTCCGTAAGACATATAATTGCTGTCTGAGTTCATCCGTAGATGAATGAGAGGTGATAAGCATGGATTGACTTCGTGGTATTTTGTTCTCTTCCTACCACATCAGAAGTGTCCTCAATTCGGAACCTCGGCATGATTGCTAAGAACAAAGATGGGAGGACATCAGCAACCCCATGCATATTCTGCCTTTTGCATGCTACCCCCACCATTGAATACACATATGCTGCATGCCATTAGCATGCAATAGTAAAGCTGAACAATGTATACTGTGCAAGACGGAGAGAGCCAAATCGATTACATTTTGCCGTGTCATAAATAAAAATAGCATGAGACAGAGAATAACCCTTTAGCTTTTGCTGTGTACGGAAACTAAGGAAGGAATTAAAAAAAAAGTCTCTAGAATTGCAGGACGTCGTAATACTGCAATGCCATGCTGCAATCCAAGGAAGCATCCAGGAATTCAGAAATGCACTCCTATTGAGGAAAGAGTAAGTGTGAAGACAAAATGGAGGAGAGGGAGGGAAGCGGGGAAAAAGAGTTGTATAATGGTGAGGAAGGGATGGGGAGTGTTGCGGTCGGCGGCTGATGGGTTGCAAGAAGGACGGGAAGATGAAATTGAGGATGGTGCGAGTGAGGGTGCGGTGAGCGTGGCTTCATGGAGGTCGAGAATATCGTCGCCAACACCATCTACATTAAGGCTCGAGAAAGTAAGCTATCTCCTTTCTTTTCTGTTTTCAATTCCATCGGTTCCGTAGTTCCTCCTTTTTCCGTGACAAGAGGCATCCTTGCAGCAGCATCAATCCATTCCGGTTTTCATCATGCTTCTATTCTCACTTCAGCAGCATTAGTCCCTGGATTATGACTTCGATGGGAAGTGAAAAGTACAAGCTAGATGACCAGTCTAACATTTGGGTTGCAAGATTCCAAAATACTTTTAAAAGTCAAAATTTTATCGAAAAGATGAAGGCCACCACTCATTGACTTCCCACTAGCATAGCATTTTGAACCCAGACAAATATTCGAAAAGTGTTTTCAACAAATCGGTAAAATGCAGCGAATATTGCGGTACCTGTGGCCGACAATCATCAGCTAAAGGACCTCATTCTTTCCCATAGCAACAACGAAACGTGTCTTGCATATTCTGCGCTCCATAAGTTGGATGAATAATGCCGTGGATTTTCACACCATGCTTACTAACCTCTGATCAGTCGATTACTACCAAATCATTTCAACAACGTTTTGCAAGGAAAATATTTTCACAGCGAGCAGAATGCACAAAATGCTTAACAAGATTTCCGAAGCATAAATTTATAAGCCACAGGAGCAAGCAGACTTATTTTTCGTTAGCGAAAAATATGTTCATTGTCATAATTTCTATTTCTACTAATAAAAGTGTGCTTGAGCTTAGTTATAATGATTTAAAATTTACGGTCCAAAACTGCAATAAGTTAAGGGATGTGGAATAGCGCATGTGGAGAGTCTACTTCTGAAGATGCGTAAAAAATTCATGACTGTATAAAGATGCCGGAGGAATCGAGAGGAAAAAGGATATGTTTTTTCCGATTCATTTGGCACTTCTACAAAGTCAAACATTCTGAGTTTTTCACTATTGGAATTAAACGTCAAAACGCTGAGTCTGAGATTTCATAGGCAGTTAATATCAATTTGCCTCGAAATTAGGAGATTCTCAAACTACTTCCTTCAGAAACAGCTAGTTACATTTTGGTTTTGTTTGTTTTATCTGTGAGAGGTGATGTGTGTAACCTCTGTTACCAAGGGTACCGAAGTGGAGGGAACCAGAAAGTTTAATGAGTTAGACTTGTGGTGGCGTTATCAACATCTGGAATCATTGAATAGGTAGGTTTTCATGAAACGAATTGATAAATGAAATTATATTGAGAGAACAAGAGATTTTAACCCGCTTGTTAATCCTTTGTTTGTGGATTTTCTTCACTTTAGTGAAGAAATTCGTTAAATAGAGTCCTTCGCTGTGTACGTGTCGGTAAGAGATCGCATTTATGAAAGAAAAGATTCCGAAAGTTGGGTTAAAATTTGAGATGAAACATTCAGTTCCTATTCGTTGGGATGAGGGGAAGAATTCAAGAGAAATGTGATCATGAGCTGACTACCTCTGCCAAATGTCTATTCTGAAAATTTTAGGAGAATTTTCCGATTTACCCCCTGTTAGTAAGAAATATGGAGGTAAAATAGCAGGTATTTTAAGTTCATTAGTCTGATGAAATCGTTTTAGGTTTTCTGTTATGTTTAAGGTTTAAATGGTAAAAAGTGATGTCTTCAGATCGTGCATATTTGATTTGCAAGGCATTAAAACATATTGCGGTAATTCTTTCGTATGTTCTTATCTGGTATCTATAAGTAGTGCTTGTGTCTCTAAGATTTATTCTTGCAGAATTTTGCTCTCGAGTCGAGTGCCGGGGAGATATAAAAAAACTGAACAAATGTGAGTGTTTTAAAAATCAAAATCATCCACTTACTCTCTGGGAGATGTTGTAAATTAATAGCATAATAACAATTTAGGAGTACCCTTATGTGAATTTAATGCACTTAATGTACTTAAACCTATAACCAGAGGAGTCGTTGGAGCGAGAATGGATTAAAATTGAGCAACTAATCCTAGTTATATAATCAGATTTGAAAAAAAAGGAAGTGAAATTTTAAACCTTTTAAACCTGAAGTCCTATTTGTATTTCTGTGATTGTTTATTTGTGAAATGTTTTGGTAATGTATTTCTGTAGTAGATATCTTGCAATTTATATTTGCACTTCATTTTGGGGGATCCATTTGTTAATGAATACTAACATGATTATAAAAAATTCCCTTTTATCCTGTAGTTTCTACAGATTGCTATCTGCAGGTGATTGCCGTCTTTTATTTATTTAAAAACTTCAAAAGTCTATAAATTTAGTAAACGATTTGATGATTGGTCATATCATAGTGCATAATTAAAGCTTAGAAGAAATCGAGTCACCAACAGATGATCTGGAAAGTTTTATACTTAAAAATTAATTTGGATGTTGATTAACATATTTACCGTTGAAAAAAGCGGTTGGAAAACATAGTTGAAAAAGTTGAAAAAAGCGGCCAAATCATCAAAACAATTCACAGTTAATGTTGATCAAATATACTGTTTTTCCTTTTTTAGGTGGTGGTCAAAAGAAAGGAAAAAGCAAAAAGTGGAAGAATTATTTGCAATTCCCGCACTACACAGAATGTTTATACCTCAGGTCGGAGATTGATGTCAGGTAACTGCTCCATTTGTTTAATGCAGTACTTATCCCGACACTACTATGATGTGATATTTTTAATTTATAATTTTGGACTAGGATCTTAAAGTGCGGAGCTTCCAGAAGTGATAATCGTTAACTGATAAGGTAATAATGCATTTGGATTTATAAATAGGTAATACACTTACATTTATAAATATATGGTTATCAGTGAGTTAACAAGCGTTGTCACTTTTGGAAACGATGCAGTAATAAGTATTGATTGCAAAAGTGATGGCGACCTGCGACAGCGAGATCAGATTTCCATTCATTATAATGTCGGCGACTTTGCCATCAGTGGCAGTATTGCTGTTTTTAATCTCCTTTACGTAATTATAGTAGTGTTGTAATCTTCCTTGAAAGTTTTAATTGCTGTTTCAAACCATTGAATTACCCGTATTATCTTATGCTATTGCTAAATAACGTTCATGATAGGTCGTAGAAATTATGATGTGAATTCCCTTGTAATCTATTTGAAGATTTTATGTATACTTTCTGAGTGGAGAGGATTCATTTTGATGGATTTAATGGTATCTTAAATGGCCTCTTGATGATTTTTAGGATAATTTGTGATGTTCTGTAATTAGTAATGTGTTAAGTTGTTTCTAATTAATGGTGTACATTGGCACATTATGCAAGGTTTTCCAAGAAAAGGAAATGTTGTATGCTTACATCTTTATTACTATAGCTGCAGTCATGAGACATCGAATTTCAAATTAAATAGAATAGATGGAGGTACAGATACACAGACTGAAAGCGTTAATTAATGTGATCTGTTACTCTCGGTAGTTTACCTGTACACACATAAACGAACTATGTAATAAACACAACATGAAACAGGTTGCCATTGTCTGTATGAATGGTTTTCTTTTCATCGAATGTTCTTATCTCGGTAATAATCTTTTTGAAGGATCTTCTCCGTTTCCATCTGCGTTTAATCTCTTCGTGACTCCTATTCAATAGCTTGAGGTTTAACAGTTCCATGTTCGAGTTTCTCAAGGTGTGCGCGTTTATCACATTCAGTTTTATTCTGTTTTGCCTGTTTTTTTGCGGTTTTAAAAGAGATACAGGACCTTTGATCGTCTCATTTATTGAGACTTTAATAAGATATACAAGAAGCTGCGTGACGTGTATATCTATCCTAGAAGATCTTGTGACGCTAAATTGCTCTTCAAGATAATGTCTAACAGTTAACGCTTGCCACGCTTTTAGAAGTGAATGCACCTTTTATTAGAAGAATACATCGATACTACCAATGAATTGTTGCAGCTTTTTGCAATCACTTTATCAGCTAGACGGATTGCTAATTTAAGCTGAATTATGAGCAGTCAAAAAAAGTCATCCTTTCGTATACATTCGAAAAGAAGATATATCTTCTGCAGGTACTGGAAAAATATGTCATTGGTTCTGGATTCCAGAGATTTCAAATCTTCGGCTAAAACTTGCCTGTCGTCTAAACGACTTGCTTGCAATGTTTCTAATCGTACATCTTTTTAATTTGAAAAACATTTTAATTCTATTGAAACGTGAACTGCGGTATTTATATCGAAATTGCGAGTATATCATGGAAGATTTGGCGTGTGAATACTGAACATAGTAAGTGGTAAATTAACGTTTTATCTGTTAATCATTTGCAGCTATAGTTATGTGGTCGAAAAGCAGCCAATTGGTAAATTGCTTTTTGAGCAGTTCTGCAACACAGATGCGCGGTATGAAAGGGCATGGACATTTTTATGTAAAGTTGAAGAATACGAAACATCTGATGATGATGGTGAAAGTCGCCGAATATTGGCGAAATCAATTGCCTCGCTTTTATCAGTAGAGAATGACGCACCCTGTGTATGTGTCTCTTACTATATTTTTATGCTGTGTTTTTGTTGAATTTTTTTATGTGTTTATTTCACTTCTTCTAACTGATTTTGTTGGCGCTTTGTTTGATTTGTTTGTTTTATGGCTTTCGTGATTTTTACCTTCATTTGTCTTGATATGTTTGTGCTATTTTTTTCAAATTATGTTATGAGTACCTAAGAGGAGAAGCTGCAGAAGGAAAAATTAAATTTTTATGCTAAACTACAAAAATTTTAAGATAACTGCTGTTAATTTGAATTCATTTTTTTTGATCTTTAATCCAATAGAGTTATTTATTTTTATCATTGTAGTAATAATGTTTTAAATCCCCATGTCATATGTTCTTTTTCTTTTTTTTTGCAGGCATCCAGTGATTCATTATGGTGCAGCTTCTTATCGGAGGATTTTATGCAGAGATTTACTTCCACTGCCAATGATGCGTCGCAAGAATCTGAACCGTCGAGTGGCATATTTTTCGAAGCATACAAGTTAGTTTTCTGTTTTTCTTGAAGAAAACGAAAGTAAATGAAGCTATTGGACATAATTTGCTATCCGACGAATTTTGAGATTTTTATAAGTTGCAATTTATGTTCTTGTTTCCCACATATACCTTCCCGCATTCAAAGTCTGTGAAATAAGGTTGTTTTAGATCCAGTTGTATTCAATACAACTTTATCAGCTATGACTTCGGTGTAGACTTTGATGGACAACTGCAAATTCCCTATTTGTGGCCGTCCGTCAAGGCTCATTTCCTTCATCCATCCATCGGTTACCCTGCTGTCTCAGGATTCAGCATGATAATTGAGTATTATTCTTTCTATTGTTGATAGTTATATGAAGATATACTGATATATTTCAGAAGTGTGCGGTCATTCCTTGCTGATCGTTCTTTCCGAAAATTCTTGGAAACGCGTTATTTTCACCGTTATTTACAGTGGAAATGGTTGGAGAAAAGGCCTGTGGATAAGCACACATTTCGCCTATACCGGGTACTTGGAAAAGGAGGTTTCGGAGAAGTTTGCGCTTGTCAAGTATAGTTTTCCTGTATTCGGTCTTTTCTCTTAGTCATTATTTTCCGTCAGAGCAAAGCGCTTCGATTAAATATTATATATTTCTTTGCACAGCATAACAGTTGCTGTTAAAATATGCTTGACGGTTTTCTCCTCCTTTTTTTTGTTGGATGTAGGAGACATGTTTTCCGGCTATGCTTCAGTTCTGGATGATTCGACATTATTTGATTTTCCCCATACTCCTTTCTGTTTTTCAGCAAATCAAATCGTATTTTTTGTTCCATTACGTGTTATAAAATGTGCTATTTTTAATTCATGAAAATTCTTTTGGCATGGAACTTCACTAAGCTTTTTTGATATGGAATTTTATGGAAGACGCATCGTGACGGAGAGAGAGTTGTAGGTTTCTATCAGAACTGTTGAGAAATGTTAACCCCAAAGATAACAACAGTTATCATTTACTGCTGACGTTTCTGGAATATGAGAGAATAGGACTGCTACATTTTGAAAAATTTTAATAGAGCTTTTTGTCTAAAATTTGATTATGACTGCTTTGTTTAGAAAAAGATCGCGTTCAAGCGAAAAGCTGGGAAGAAATGGAACCTTTCAGGTACCGAGGGGTCATTTTCACGACATACTGTCAATTCAAGAATAAATTTGTGTAGTAGCAAATGTAGAAAAATGATTCTAGAAAAGGCCGCGAGAAAATCGTGCCCAACAACTCGAAAATTCATTGCAAAGTCATTTCATGGAAGTTTTCCTTCAGTCAAAAATGGTTTTTTATGTACTTTGCTCATTATTGCTGCATCTTGCCGAAAGATTTTTCTTTTTTCTAATCGAAATTTTATATTCACTCTGTACTTCACCTGCAGAGCTCTTTGTTCCAACAGAGGCTGAATTCCCAGAAATTTCCTTTTTTTTTTTTTCACCTGATGCTTAACTGTAGTATTTCGTAGCTCATGAAGAGTTACGAATTGGTAATTCATGGAAATTTTGTGTCGCAACATTTGTTGTAGTAATTTGGTGGTGCTGTGATGTGCCTGCAAAAAACTGTTCAAGAAAAAATTCAATAATTTGAAGGATAAGATATTTAGACAATTCTTTTTATCTCCTTAACTGTTAATTTTTTGCAGGTCAGAGCTTCTGGAAAAATGTACGCTTTGAAAAAATTGGAAAAGAAGAGGGTGAAAAAGAGGCATGCGGAGGCTCTCAGTCTAAATGAAAAGCAAATCCTGCAGAAAATCAATTCTCCGTTTGTGGTTCGTCGTTTTCAGCGATGCGTACTTTCTTGAAAAAGTGAACTTTGCTCAGTTTCTTCAAATTTCAAACTTGGAAAAGAAGAGGGTGAAAAAGAGGCATGCAGAGGCTCTCAGTCTAAATGAAAAGCAAATCCTGCAGAAAATCAATTCTCCGTTTGTGGTTCGTCGTTTTCAGCGATGCGTTCTTTGTTGTAAAAGTGAACTTTGCTCAATTTCTTCAAGGATACAATTTACTGTTCATGTTCAGTTTTTCATGTTATTTTTATACATATTTTTGTGTTGGTTTTTTTATTACTAGAGGGGAAAATTTCCACACGAAAGGCTGAGTGGAGAGGCAATAATAAGTGGTCTGAATGAGAAGCAATGAGTTGAGCGACGGTAATAGGTGAAATATATGATACTGAAAATCTTATTATCAATTGCCTATGCAGAAGAAAGTTTAATTGTGAAGATGAATTGACGA
>CAKAEH010001954.1:0-21078 GCA_916381525.1 Cercopithifilaria johnstoni | reverse complement strand
ATATCTTTTGTTATAGGCGCGGCGGCAATGATGGCTATTCGTGTACTACTGGATCATGATGTGCTGGAAGAAAATATTCTGTTATTATCATTGCTTATGGCGGGAACTGGCGTACATTCACTTGCTTATGCTTTTCCTAAAGTATGTCTCAACATCGAAACTCATTGATCAAAAATTCTTGTTGTTGCAAAAGTGATTATGGTATTTGTTGATTTTCAGGTTGCTTTAATAACAACTGCAGTAGATCCGCATATCAATGAATTATACTATGTCATTCCGGGAATGGGTAATTTTGGCGATCGTTATTACGGTACTGAGGCGGTAAGCGCATGTGATGGTTCCTCAAGTGATGAAGAAAATCCATAAATCAGGCATTTCATAAAACAAGACAGATTGCTATTATTTTTGACAATTAAAATGTTCTGTTTAAATTGCTTCATCCTATAGTTTTCATATATTCATCCATACATATATACGATTCATATTTATTGGTCTCCTGTTTACTGGTTGTTTCATTTCTTTTACATAAAATTTTCATTGTATTAAACTTGAATTGCAATATTTGAAATGCAGAATAAGGTTTAGCATCTCAAATTTTGTGATTCTTACTTAGTTGATTGACAATGTTGCTGGTAAGGAAATATGGATTTGTTTTCACGAATGTTTCGTTTATACCAATCCTAAATCAAAGATTTTTGTAGTAGAGAAATGCATCTGAATGTTGATAACATTATGAATTTTCTTCCTGCATATGTGCACTTATTTTTTTGCCTTCTGGAGATATCCTTTTTTTATTATGGCTTTCTATTGTCACTTATTCTATCTTTCATTGATATTTGAAAATTCCGGGGAAAAAAATTCGGCCTCTTTATTTAGAATTATTTTGAAATGTTTTTGTTTCTGAAAAAAAGCATATTATCATAGCATATTATCCTAATTATTGTAATATTATTTATTACTCTAATATTACTTATATAATTTTGTAAATGTCCTCGTTATTTGTATTCCATGATGAACTTATAATAATTATTTGTAGTTGTTGATTATTTATTGCATATAAGTGCTCAAGAAGAGTAGATAATATTTTAAAGTCTTTTGAAATAAAATTTAACATCCAGTTCGCCGATTTATTGGCTTAAGAACTAACCTATCATTCATCACAATGAATTTAAAACTTTACTGCCTGGAAGTTACTTGTATTAGCTTTTTAATACACTAATCTTTTGTTTCTGTGACAAGGATTTATCAAAAGCTCAGTTTAACTTTTTCAAACATCTCAAGTGAAGCATGGTTCGATTTCGATTGTTATTGAATTTTTGTACTGTTATTCATTTCATGCTTTTTCATTTGGTCTCTGAAACTATTTTTTTTTTTTAAATTAAAACTTTTGTTAAATTCACTTCCAACTACTTTCTCTACACAACATATTTTTTTCTCAGTATGTTTTGTATCCCAGTTAGTAATGAATTTAAAGGAAGCATATTTTTCATGCTGAGCTTACATCATGAAAGCTTTTAGGTTCATGAACTTAGAGATTTCCTCCTGATCTGTTTCAAACTCTGTTAATTCGACACTGGCATTTGATTCAAGGTTTTTCAATTTCTGGCTGTTTTTTGAAGGGTTGGGATCAGATATTGCATGCATTTTGAAAATCAAAACATTAATAAACTGCAGATGATAATGTAATTTTAAAATGATGATTATTGCAGATGATAATGTAAAATACTCATAGGGTATTTGACAAAATGCACTCAAGTAGAATATTAAGGAGGGGAAAGGAAGCTTAGACTTCACGATGAAAAACATTTTAGAGCGAACCCACGAACCCATCCATACCTATCAAGATTTTTCTCACACTGCTTAATTATTTTTTCCAATGACAGAAAAAGTATATATATTAAACTGTTATTCAACATTTTGTATTTATTACGAATAGTACTGTTTTTAGGCATTTTTAAAGCTTTTAAAATGCAAAATATAACTCAATAAGTTATTTTGAATTGTTAGAGTGGACAAGACTATTCTCTCTGTTTGTAAACAATTATTGAAATTTCAGGTTTTTTTAATGCATTATTTTATTGATAATAAATTCAAAAGAACAAATGTTGATTTGTTGATAATTTGACCATATTCTAAATTTTTTGAAAAAATAGAGTGGAAAAGAAACCAGATACTGTAAAAGACTGAAGAACCTTGAGAAGCTAGGTGGACATTAATAATTCAGTTAAAATAGATTTCCTGTATCCTGATGAATCAAGGACAAATAGTTCACTGTGATTCAACTTTTCCCGTCAAATTTCGTTCACTAATCCCATTTATTTCTCATTTGATAATCGTTAAATCTTCATTTTTACATTTACAATTTACTGCAACTATCATTTGTTCTTGTCTGCTATCGACAAGATCATGAAAATTTGAATTTTTTTGGAATGCTAAGATTGAAAAAAGGAAGAAAGCTGGCATAAACAGATAAAAATGACTTTTGTTGTAAAGATGGACAAAATTGAATTTCATATTTGGTCGAGTGGCAGCAAAATGGGCAACACTGTTGAATTCCGATGGGGATTTTTTTCATGATTTCAAGCTTTCTCATGCTGAAGTGTAAATGTCAGCATTGCGGGTTTTTGATGTCATTTATCCTTTTTCTAGCTGACATAAAGGATGAGTGTGATAGCTTAATTTTCCACTATTCTCAGATCTGATTAATTTATTGGTTGTTCATTTGTTTATTGATCGTTGTCGCGAAAGGGTTCAACGAGCAGAACAATTAGTTTTGGTAAAATAATTAATAGCATTGCGTGTTCATGCGGTAGCTCTATTCCCTTGTCGCTAGGCATTCTTCTCTCCCATGCTCTTAATTAATTTCTTCAATTCATCAAAATTATTTCTGCCCAATCTTTTCTAAAATAACCATTCAATGCTATCTTAGCTCCTCATTTCTTCGATAATCAATCAGTAGCCTCAAATTTTGGTCACTCAATTTGTTTAAATTTTTTATTTTTCAAAATCTCTAATTTCTCCTTTAACAAAAGTTTCATCTAATTTTGTCTTCATTTATTCTTTTAAACATTGAGCCGAATTTCTTTATTGGCATTTTCTAGATCATCAGGTCTTTGGTCAATCTAGATCTTTTCGAACCTAAATTGAAAAAATCGTAGAAGTGTCTTGAAATGTGCTTAATTTATTGCAAAATAACCATTTAGTACCGACAAACAGTTATGTATCATTGAATGATGTAGAATGATCAAACTTTTAATGGAAAGTTTCGTTATACCGAACAGAACGAATAAGTTGCGTCTTCGTTTATTTACCTTCTTATGTCTTTTCTTTTTTGCATTTACCCATACGCATTTAATCGGATACATTTACCGGATACATTAACTTTGTTCGTTATTTTAGCCAAGAATTTGTCTTTTTTGTTCTTCCATCTCTCTTCATTGCTTGAAATCATTTCCATTGACTGAAAGTATTTGTATTCAAATTACTCCAATTTGAATACAAATACTTTCAATTTCTAGACAGAAGAAACTTTTTTAATGGAATTTTAAAGATGTTCACCATTTTCTCAGTTAGGAAACTTGAATTTCATTGTTTCGTTATTGGATTTCAAAATAAAGAGCCCAATTGATTATATTATAAAGTTTATTATATTTACTATTTACACTATATTTATATTTATATTTACAACATTTATATATTTATATTTATTTAAAACATCCTAAGATTATATTTACACTCAGAAATTTTTAGAATTCTATATAAAATATGCTTGGTTTCTATATGAAATAAAATATAAATAGAATATTTTAGGATGTTTTAAATTTAGAAATAATTTAAGTAAAATCGATTATCGAGGCTGTCGAACTGACTCTTCCACTTACCAGTTATTCAGTTTTCCTTTTTTTTTGGAATTATTTTAGAAAAATGTAAACTTAAATAATTTTAAAATAATTTAATAATTTTTCGAATTTTTTTTAAAATAATTTTTTTAATTTTTCTACAGCATAAAAAATTTCTAAAATTTTAAGTTGCAGGATGCTTAAATGGTCATTACTGTAACTACATTATGCACCATTATCGAGGTGTTGTGGGCTCGTAAACTGATTGGAGAAAATGATTTGCAAACGCAAATATTTCACTTTGACATCATTAAAGATCGGGTATCATTCATACAATCATTTCTAATATCAATTTTTCGTTTCTATTTTTAAAGAATCGAAATAAGATTAAGAAATATTCGATATTCGATATTCGATGTTTATTATTTACCGCTTTGTGGCAAGCAGACAATTAATTCATCACTCGTTTGAAAATAAAAAGTAAAAAAAACTGGTAAACAATATCACTTTTCGTTTAATTAAATAAAATTTCATTTAAAGAAATTAAAGTTTTAGTTTTTAAACTGTCACTTTTCTGTCCAGTTTCATTTATTCTTATTTTTATAAAAATTAATTATAAGTCAATATAAGTTTTCTGGCGATCACGCAGCTTTCTATACACGACGGTGTACAACCCTTTCAATCTAGGTTCGTAATGCTAAACTTTATATTTAGCATTAATCTTATCTCCTCGACTCAAAGTAGCATGTCCATTGGTTTTCTGAAACTCTTGGCGGTTAATTTAATCCATTTAGTCGATCACACTCCATTGCTATTCCATGGTTGTTATTTAAAATCAGAATATCGGTTTTAAAGAAAATTAAGCAAGTTTATAGCTGGTAACAAAAATCATTCACCGCGGAAAATCTTCCAGGTGTATATATCATCAGTGAACCATTTGTCGATCCTGGATTTGAATGATCTCAAAGTGTTGAAAGACAAAAGAGTAGGCCCTCAATCTGATAGCCCATTGTGTAATTACGATACCAGCTCATGTCTCCCTGGTGCAATTCCATCTCTTACCGATTATGTTACTAAGATCATGCATATTTTACCCAATGGAGGCTTGATTGTTTGTGCTGCTATGAAACAAGGCATATGTCAAATCAGGTCAACAGATGATTTAAGCGTACTCAGCAATTCTTCCATAACAGTTGCGCCTAATGATATCAGTGCCAGCTGTGTATCATTGGTGGACAACAGTGATAATTTATATGTCGCTGCTACTGTCCTCAATGATTCACCGTATGGGTAAGTCTGAAATTCTTTGTTTTTCTCAATTTGTAACTTATAATACATAGATTAAAACAAAGTTTTTTTTGTGTAGCATAAATGGTTTGAATTCGAATCACAAAGTCTTTTTGTTAAACTGACTTTAAATTTCGAAAACTCAAAATTCTATTAAGTTATGATTTTTTAAATTCAAAAATGCGTTCTTCAACTAATTGCAGCAAATTGACATCATCAATTTTTGATTTATTTAAATTAGTGATAGCTATTGAGCAAGAAAACCATTTCAGAAAATATGGAAAGTCTATATTTGAACTCATATTTTGCAACTTAGATTACATGAAACTGTTATTTTACAATAATATCTCGTTCATCCACTTATTTATTTATTCATCTTCCTTTTCCACTTAATTCATAACTCATTTTCCAGAGAATCACTTCCATTAGTGTCAACCCGTGAGCCACCTAATTACGATGTTGTTGGGGCCGGGTCATTGGAGGGTGAAGCAGCAGTTCACATCCGAGCTGAGTACCACTCTCGTTTTCGTGTTCACTTCGTTGCAGCGTTTTTCCACGAGCACTATGTTTACTATCTAAGTGTGCAAAATAAATACTTGTCAAATGGAAGTCCACCATTTACTGTTTCCAAATTAATAAGAATTTGTCGCGAAGAACACAGGTTATTAAAAACATTGAAAATTTCTTCTTTTTCGAATTTTTTTTTTGAAAAGATCAAGCTTAATTGGAAACTAAAAGAAAGATCAAATTTTGGAAATTTTTAGAATATATGGTTTTTCATTTATTCTTTGTTTATTAAAAATAATCAAACAATTGTCAAGTTTTCTAAGTTACTTGCTAATTCAAAGGTTGACATCAGATGATTTGCATATTTCTCAAAAACTAGGTATAGTTGACTTAAACAGGTACATATCGTACGGCGAAATTGAAATTCAATGTCGTGGAATTGACAACAGCAACTACAATCGTGCAACTGCTGCTTCACTTATTAATAATACACTGATCGTTGCATTCACTGATGAAAATATCAAGCACTCAGCGATTTGCATCTACAAAATGCAAAAAATCAAATTAACATTTTGGTACAACATAGATAGATGTCGTATAGGCACAGATACCGTTGGATTACCTCACATTGGGCGCGACAATAGGTGTATTAATGTAAGTTATAATTTTCATTTTAATGCTAAAACTTTTAAGCATCCATTATTAAAATGAATAGATTGATGCCTTAGGATGATGACATTCGAATTAGTTCAGGATTGAATCAGAGAAGCAAAAAATGATGAATGTGAACCGATTCATATTAAAGCTTTATTGTATTTAAAATCAGTTTAAAATTTTTTGCAATTCTTTTTACGTTAAAGTTGAAAAAAAACAACAAATATTGCTGCCTGTGATATTTTATAAAAAACTAAGGCTTTTTTTCAAAAATTTCGTATTTGCAATAAAAATTTACTGTGGAAATGTTCAGAAATCACATCTGCCATTGTCAGAGAATACATGTGCTATGGGTGTTGGCGGAAACATTGAATGTGGACAAATCGCCATCTATGAAGTAGATATGTTTATTAAATCCATGGATGTTCTTCCCTTCTTTGATAACTTAATTATTATTATTGGAACAGGAAATGCTTTCATTATACAGGTAAAATTTTGCTCCTCAGTTCTTTGTTCATTCTTTGATGTTATGGCAGGGATGGAATCCCGAAATTCCCTTTTAATTAGAGTTGCTCGGATAATTCTCTTTCATTAATTTGTTTATTCGCTCTAAAAAAATCCATCTTATATGTAAGCTCAAATTTTCAATAAATTAACTGCAAGCTTTACAGCTAAGGGGAAAACGATTATTATTTGCAAAATACGAACAATTCAAAATAGATGCATCGATAACCGCAGTAACATTTGTCGATGATCGCTATTATTTGGTTATCGCAGGATCAAAAGTAATTTTCTGATTCTTTTTAGTCAAAAGTTTAATTTATCGTAATTTGTTAACTTTTTTAGCTTGCACGAAAAAGTGCAAGATCAGAAGGTGTTATGTAATTCTTATCTCTTCTGAAGTATATAATAATGAAAATGAATAATAAATCTATTAATAATACCTTTAAATGGTGAGAATGATTCGAAAGGATTAAAAAGATAAAAAATTCGGAAGGATAAAAAATTAAAAGGATTCGAAGTTTTACCAAAAGAATGAAAGTTGTTATTTACTGCTTTTTTAGTATTTTTAAAAACTCAACAGTACCTTTGTTACACTTTTTTGAATATATTGAATTATGGAAAAGGAAACACATCAAAATATGTTTTTTAGATCCTGAAATATTTAATAAGTGATTGTGAGACGTTTAAAACATGTTCTGAATGCATCACTGAACATTATCTCTGTGGTTGGTGCTTCCTTCGAGGTGTCTGTACTGAGCGGGTCAGTTGCACGTCGACAATAATCACAGATATTTGTCCAATATTTGACACCCCAGTTCCATACACTTTATCCAGCTCACTAAAGAATGTTTCTGTGCTGTTTCCAATGCGTGGCATCCAACTGAACACACAAAATGTTATTGTGAAGTTTATATTTCGAAATTTTAGTTGAAAATTTTTCATTTTAAAAAGCTAGCAAGAAATGAATGCTTAATTGATGACCAATCGTTCTACTTTTCAATTCCAATTTCATTCTTAGATTAATTAACTTACTCTTTGTTCCTCCTTTTCCTTAACTTCATATTGCGATTTTAATTCCATTCATTCCCAGGTACGAAATTTAAATTTGTTTTTGCCGTAAAATTTAAAAATGACATTAGATATTAAGAAAGTTATTGTGTTTGAAATAACAGCAAATATTTAAGATTGTCCAAACTATTTTAATTTTTTCACAGCTTCAAATTTTCCAAATTTTCAGAGGTACACTTGCACATTTGAAAATGTAATAGCAAAGGGACAATGGACAGGTACAGGTGTAATGTGCCATGTACCATCTTTTCGTACTACGGTACCAATAGAAGAATTTCGAAAAATGAATATTTCCATTTACTATAATGGATTCAAAAACCCAATTGTCACTCAAGAACTTCAAATGTTCAATTGCGCCTATCATAATTTGTAAGTTTTTATTAAATTTTCAATGCCCATTTTTCCTTTCACGTATTTAGCGGCAAGAAAAGAATACTTTCTCTAAAAGAACAACGATAAAACATCTTTCATTGTAATTTTAATTTTAGAAACATCAAATTTTATTGAAAAGAATTTTTTTAGTTGCATGTCGTGCATGTCATCATCGTGGAATTGTCAGTGGTGTGACATGGAAAATATGTGCCTCGCATTTCATGAGAAATGCCGAGTGAGTTTAAAAATTAATAGATAATAACATAAATTTGAATTATTGAATCTAGAAATTTCAAGTCAAAAAATTGAAAAAGGAAATTTCAGGGTGGTACAAAATCCTGTCCACAGATAGATCCTATAGTGCGAAATAAAATGACCGTAGCAGTGGACAGTGACCAGATGATTACAATGCAAATGTTACACATTAATGATGAAGAGGAACCGCATTTAACCTGTTGTTTCCGCTACGAAAGTAACACAGTTATGCGGAATGCTTCACTTAAAAAATCCAAATTCTCCTGTGGTCCATGGAATTATACGAAAATATTGAACGGAAATACTTCGCAAATGAGTTTACAGCTCGAAGTGCTTAAAAATGGAACCGTCGTTGACAAGTCATCGGGTTTTTGAACATTTCAATTGTTGTACTTCTATCTTCATTTGAAACCTAATTTAAGATTAAGAACTAAAGTAAATGGGAAAATTATTTTTTAAATTTTCAGTAAACATGCGTAAAGTATATTTTCCTTTATTTTTCATATGATTTTAAATTCAAATTAAAATTTCAAAAAACATGCAGGCTAATCCTTATGATTCAATTTTAAGTGATCATATATGACTGTAGCCGTATGGCTGCAGACTGTTCAACATGTCTTTCATTGGACCCAAGCTGGAAATGTGCATGGTGCGATAGTGCCTGCAAATTTAACATCCACTGTCAACAATCGGCCATTATGCAATCGCCAGATCTGATTTGTGGACAACCAGTTATCGACACTGTGCTTTTTTAATGATTTCCTGCAATTTATTTTCAAAAAATTTTCAATTTTTTCTCTATAGCGTGTTTTGGAATATTTTCAGTTTGAGCCACAATCGGGGCCAGTTGAAGGTGGTACCAGGATCGAGATTCGTGGTCGAGATTTAGGATCATCATTGAGCGAAATTAAGGGTCGCATTTTTGTCGGAAGTTCCAGATGTGAAGTTATCGAATTTAAAATAGCTTCCAGGTAAAATCACTTTTAATGTAAACTTTAGACAAGCTTGTCTTCCAACACAAACAATTATTGAACATTGCAGGATTTTATGTGAAGTGAGTGCTGGAATTGGTTCCGGTCCGGTTCATTTACGTCTTGGACAAACCGGTCGACGCTTTGCTGATTCTACCATGGTCTATCAATTCGTTGATCCACAACCACTCTCACTCTATCCTTCATTTGGACCTTTGTCAGGTGGCACCAAATTGACCATCTACGGCAGCAACTTGGACACCGGAAGCAATACTTCAATTCGCATAGGAATTTATCCTTGCGAAGTGTTGCAAAAAGTAAGTTACCACTTCCCTTTTTTGATATACCTCCTCTCCAAGTTGTTATTGCAAAACTTGATAGAATTTTGTAAATTTTTGTGTTGGAGAAATTTAAATTCGATCCAACGAGAATTTTTTATTCGTTCAATACGGACAATTAATTCTTGTACCTTCGCAAAATCAAAGGATGATACCATTCAAAAACCAGTCAGAGAAAACAGATGTTTTCTCTTTGATAGAAAAGGCTTTTCTTATTTATTGATTCTAAACTTAGTGAATTTCAAAAGTATAAAACTGCACGTAAAAAAACCAGAATAACCGGTTACTTATGCCATTCGCACTAAGGAATGAGTGTTAACCCAAGTGGGGTCAAAACATGGAAGAATAAAGATTACTAAAAAAAATAAAGATTTGCTTGATAGCAATTCTCATAGAAGATTTGATAAATTTCGGTGAAAATTTTTTTGCATTTCTGATCGCTCTTTCAATAATTTGAGGAAGAAACCCGTGTCAATGATGCATGCGATAGAGCTTGAAAGATTTTTCTCAGCAAAAAAGTTTTAAAATAGGTATACTATATAATTGGAATGCTTTATTTTAGAGTTTATTACCTTCGTCAATAACATGCTTAACAAGTCAAAGTGATAAAGCAGGCGTTTTTCGAACAATCTGGATTACTATTGATCGAAGTACCAAAATTCTCCATGGAATATTTGAATATCGGAATGATCCAATCATCAAAAGAATCCATCCCGAAGAAACATTCCAAAGTGGTGGTAGAGTGATTGAAGTTTTGGTATGTCTTGAATTTCTTACAGACCTGAAAGATTCTAAATTCGTAACAGATTAAAGTCACTGCATTTGAACCGTTTGAATTGGATAGGCATTCATAGAAATTATATGAAATATTAAATTTTTTCATCCATTAAATCATACTTGGTTTCATCCAAGATAAAATATTGTAAAATTTTGTTCTTCAAATTGAAGGGAGAAAATTTGAATTCGGTATTGAATGCCAAAATGTTTATTAAAAGCACGAATTTGGAAGAAAAAGCGATATCAGAGTTCAGTGATTGCCATGTGCATAATTCAACATTAATGAGATGTATTAGTCCACGGGTATTCTTACCAACTAACACATCCCCTTCAATGTTAATACGTTGGCCAGTAGCATTTGCAATGGATGGTGTACAATCTGTTCGAGATTTTGGTGGACGAATGCAATTATTTGTTGTATCCGACCCGCAATTTCTTCTATTCAAAAATGTTCGCATTCACAGGCCTGAACAATTATTACTGTTGGAAGGAAATCAATTATCTCTTGCAGCTACCGCTGAAGAATATCAGGTTTTTTACTCTTGATCAGAATTTCAATGCTTTGAATGATTAAATTTAGGATTAAACATTTTTTTTTAATCAGCACTATTTTAATATTTTTATAGGAAATTACATCCTGTTGTATTCTTTATAAAATTTTATTTAAAGATTTTCATCGGTACATCACGGTGTATAGTTGTGTTACTCGAAGCAGAACAATTATTCTGCCGAGCTCCACAAATTCAACCCGAAGCAACGGATGAGAAAGGAAATGTCGTCGATGAAGGTCATCCATTAGTTGTTGTTATTTTGGGTACCATCCGATATGAACTTGGTTTTGTGGAATATGAGGTTTCATTTCGGTAAGGATATTAACTTCATATTGAACTTAAATTTATTATATAAACTATTTTGTTTAATCGTGAAAAATTTTCGACATTTTTATAAATATTTTGCTAATTAAATTCAGTTCTAATTACAGTTTAGAAGTTTTCTCAAAATCATCTCATTTCAGAGTTTCAATGATACGTTTAATTGCATTGTTGTTTACAACTGCTTGTTTGTTTGTTATCGGTTTGTTATTCTATGTTCTGTACAGAAGTAAAAATCAACGGAAACGAGAATACAAAAGAATACAAATGAAAATGGAGGAACTTGAATATAGTGTACGTAATGAATGCAAACAGGTAAATCATATTTGTCTTCAATGATTCGGACAAACTAATTCATCCACAAAAGAGAAATATTTCACTTTTTTTACAGGCTTTTGCGGAGCTGCAAACCGGTGTGGCTGATTTAAAAATGACTACCGACAATCATCCTATTCCATTTCACAATAAAACTGAATTCTATATCCGAATTCTGTTCAGAAATTCAACTTTATATAGTGGTTTGTTGCGCAATCGACAATGTTTCGATAGGTTTCTTTTGTTTTGTTTTATTTCATATGTTTGAAAATCAGTGCTCCGTAAGTAGCATAATGCGCAGTTGTTGTCATTGTTGTTACTTCCACTCTGTCGTTTAAAATTTTAACTCACTTATGATATAAAATTAGGATCAATTATCTCAAATAGTACACTTATTTCCAGTTCTCTGAACTTTGACGGTGCATTGGCCAAATTGTCTAACTTCAAATATCTTCTCAAAAGTACCCAATTCCTGTTGAAACTTGTTGAAATGGTTGACAGTGATACATGCTATACGTTAGAGAACAAATGTGCTTTGTCATCGCTTATCGTTGGCTCATTACTTGATGACATGCGCTATTGTACTGAAGTTGTTTTCGCTATATTGAATCATCATATTTTGTTATCTCTTAAAGTAATTTTTAGTGGACTTCCATTTTTTTTAAATCTGTTGGAATCTAGGAAAGAGCGACTTATAACTTATTCGAATTGATTAGTTAGCAATAACTTTTTGGACATGGTATCTTCTAACTGATTCAACGGTAAATTATGTGTGTAATCAATTTTTTATATCCATGTAATACATTAGTTTCATGTGGAATCAAACCTAAGCTCGAGCCTATATTGCTTTTAATTAAAGCTAACATAGCACAAAATCGAAATATTTTGGATGCAAAGGTTTAATTGCACATTTGGTAATCAATAACATTACATTTGCATTTGCAACTTGCAACTTGTTTGAGCGGGCAATGTTCCTATTCTAAAAATAAACAACCATAATTAAAATTAATCGTTTTCAGAAATGCGAACCTCATATTATATTTCGTCAAAGTGGTTCTCTAGCAGAGCAAATTTTTACCGTTTGGTTTAGTCTATGTTTTTTGGAATATTTAAAAGATGGTCCAGGCCAATCCATGTATTTGTTGTATAAAGCATTAAAATGTCAAATTGAACGCGGTCCAGTCGATGCTATAACCGGTGATGCACGATATTCATTGAATGAATCAAAACTTCTTAGAAGACCACTTGATGTTACAAGCATGGTTCGATTTTTTCTTGACTTTATAAATCTAACTAAATTAAGCTCAATACTTTAAGCAAGCTAAGGAGGTTTTAAGCAAGCCCACTGTTGACCAGTAATACCAGTAGACTAGCAAATGGTAGAAATGGTACCAACGTGAAAGCTTTAGTATTCTGAACTTATTTTAGTTAACAATGTGCGATCTATTTGACAGCATTTACATTACTGTTGAAATAGATCAACATTCTTAGTGATTCCTACAGAATGCTGTTGAAATTAGTTATCTTAGCTTCAGAAGTCATTATTTGAAGATAAATGTCCAAAGATAGTCATTCCTAAGCTTTTCCCACATAAATTTAAACTTCATAAAATTGAAAATTTATAGAGCTGATTTGCTGGCAGTAATTAACAATTTTGCAGCAATTACTCGTGATCCCTTTTGATAGTTTTAAGCAATCGCCGATTATTTTTCGGGCATTAAGTTGTGATACGATTACTCAAGTTAAAAAAAAACTATTGGATACTATTTACTCCAATGAACCATTTTCCACTCGACTAAGCGTGGATCAATTTCATTTAGGTAATGAATTAAGGTTGTTGAATCATATAAATAAATTTGAAGAGAAACTTGACTTTCAGTCATTTATTTTTATGATTTCTTTTTTTGAAAAATTAAAGTGAAAATAAATTTGTTAATTAAGAATGGATATGTTCCGAGCATTGCGCAATCATTCTAGCAGATGATGATGGATTAGAAGAAGGTGAAATAAAAAAACTGAAATGCTTGGATGATTACAATATAAAAGAAAATGCGTTACTCGCCATGAAGCCAATTAGCACAAGCTCACATCAAAGTATAATTTCCATTCATATAATATTCCAGGCGGCATTTGTTAATAATTGAGAACGTTTTTATGATAAAGCAATGGAAAAGCTCAGATTATAGTATTTTTCGGTTGCCGGATTATATTCTCGGTTCATTTTTCTTAGTTCAGAAAATAGATTACTGATTGTAGGATAGCTTGTATTCCACATAAATGGGGAGACACAAAATTATCGAGTATATATGGGTGTTAGAAGAAATGTGAGGAGTTTTGATACTGAGCGCTAATTGAAGTTCACATTTCTCCTTAATTTCTAAAAATGCATTCTCAAGCGTTTTTTCATTTTCATTTGCAATAAATTTTATTATTTGAAATTCAAATTCATTTTTAGAATACTTCGATAAAGTATCCAATTCGAAGAGCAATACGCATCCAATTCAATATTATCATCTGGAACAACCTCTCTCAATAGAAAATTGCGTTGGAAAGGATGATGATTCGGCAAGCACATCTATACCGGAAATATTCCTCACACGATTACTCACAAGGTTTATTTTTCAATTTTAATTTCTCAGTGAGAGAAATTAAAAGCTAATTTAACTCTAAGACCGTTAAAGAAATTTCTGAAATTTATGTTTGAAGCATATACTTGGTAATGTTGCTGTAGAAAAAATTAAAATGTATTATCTTGAGAACTGAGTGTAAAAGTGAATTACATTTTACAGTAAAGGAATGGTGCAAAAATTTATGGATGATTTCCTGGAATCCGTATTATATGCGAAGGATTTTGAGTACCCACAACTTCTATTATTCGTGTTCCACACTTTCGATGAAATTGCTACCAGGAATAATGTACATCATTTTATTTACTTTTCCATGTAAATTTACCGCTTTGAAATTTCATTAATCTAAGGCAATAGTAAGTAGAAAATATTTTGCTGATTGTAATTTTAATTTGTTAGATTTTAAGCAATATCTGTAGCATTTTAAATTGATATGATGGATTTGCACATGTATAGTTTATGGATGAAATGGCAGTTCGATCCTGGAAAGTAAATCTTTGGATCTTGCGGTTTTGGGTAAACATTCTATCAAATATTAATTACGTATTAGATGTTGAACGGATACCAGCAGTGGATAGCTCACTAGCGGTTATTGCTCAAACATTGGTCGATGCTTTCAGCAATGCTAACTATAAATTTGGAAAGGTAAAAAAATACATAAATTTTCTTATAGAATCAATTTCTAGAATCATTCAAAAAATCGTTATTATTCCAGGAAAGTCCATCATCAAAACTTCTATTCGCAAAAGACATCAAAAAGTATCGCATAAAAGTAGCAGATTTTTTCCGAAATGTTGCCGTTTCTCCCCGATTGTCCACTGAAGATTTTCATCGTTACATCGTTCCTTCAATAGAAGTAAGCCATTGTTTCAAACTAATTCTCAAGTAGAATAACTATTTTAGAATGTGGAACGGAAGTGGAAGTTACTTGCAGGATGCGCAATATATTTCAACAATGAGATCTGATAATGTCCAATCGACCTTTGACCTTTGCTTATGTTTTAGGGTTAAATTCGTTTTCATTCATAGATACATGAGAGTTATTTGTGTTGGTTGGAATTGGGAAAAGTGCTGCAAAACTCGTTCGTTTAGTTTACTTAACAAAATACGTGTCCACTTCTGTTCCAGTCTGCCATTTTCGCCAGCTCTAATTTACCTTTTTCTCAAATATATGTTATGTCACTCTCTTTCTCTCAAATTTATTGAATGATCTGTGTCTTATTACAACTATCATTTTCATACGGTAGAATCTTTGCGATGGGAGGATACATCGTTCATTGCAAAATCATTTATATGAATGGGTCAGAAGTAATGGTATTTGTTTGCTGAAACAACTTTCTACTGATCAGAGCGCTGAAACACGCGGAATAATTGAATGCTTGAAATATTTACTTTCTTATAATGAGACTGATGTGAACCATATTTATGCTGCTGTACAGTTTGAATAAACTATTGGAGATAGTTATACTTTGTTTTAAATATAGAATCATAATGAAACAGAATTATGGTCTAAACAAAAAGGCAGTGATGAATTTTTTTTCAGAGAAAATAACTAGTTCTGAAGATTTGAACAGATTGTTCAACTTATCTCACAGAAGAGTGACCGATAATAGCGTCAGTGCATTCCTATCTGCTTAATGAAAAGAAATGATAGTTAACAGCTAGGAATGCATTAGGAACAATGTTAATCTTAAATGCTGTTAGATTTCTTAGATTTTAAATAATATCAAAATGATCGAAAGATGCTACTGATCATTGTTCAGTTTTGCTGAGTAAATTGACTGAACCAATCCATTCTGCCCGAAATAATTGTAATGCATTTCTAACTCCTCAACAAAATAGTTGAATAAAACATTTGAAGGTCGGCATTGGCTTTATAGAAAAATTGTTCAGATACATGCGGTATGCAATCTGATCTATGCCGGAAGACACGCTGCACCAAAATGATAACTCAGTAAACAGAGGCAGGTATTCTCCTACATGTCCATGTTATTAAAAATATAAGAATGGATACATACATAATCACGCACATATTGACATAGATCCATAGATGTGAATTGAATTAATAGGGCAGTATATAAATTAGAAACAAACAATGGAAATAGGCATGATTTACTGGATGGAATTTTGTCATATGCAGCAAGCGATAGTATGTGTTAATCATTTGAATCCATATAGGTATTCCATAAAATTTCTAGAAATAGTAAGAAAGCGGAAGTGAATTGGTAGATGAACAAATTTGAGAAATAGTTCTAAATGCAGAATCTGAAAATATCTCGCAATTCTAAACTTCCAATTAATTCGAAAATCTAAAAAAATTCAGAAACTCACTGATCCTCTTCAATATCGATATGATCGCCTCGTTCCAGCTCCTTTTGTTTAATGGAATATTTATTACTTCGTTGTCGTTCGCAGCAACACATTACTGCTGCGATGAATAATGCAAGCATTATTGCACTCAATACTGCGATGAACCAGGCTGCACTTTTCAAGCTTTCTGCAAACAACGAATTAGTGTATATTCCATTATTCACTGCACTGTACGAATAGCAATAGTCATAAATGTTCATTTGAAGGGAAGACTTCTCGACCTACTATGTAGATCAAATACAATATGTTTAATTTCATTGAGGATTTTTCGCAGTATTCAAGTGCAGAAACGTTGCAGTGTCGCAGTAACATTCAGCTGTTGCTACCTCGTATATACCGATGAAATATTCAAGTCGGATTTCATGCCAGAGATGGTCCGTTATATTCAAGTTTACTTTCTCCGTTTAATCATAAGAAAGTGAGGAAACGACTCTATTGCAGTGCAGATTCAATTCGGATATAAGTAACGATGAGCATGAATTAAACCTTTCCATTACATCTTGTGCACGCATATCTTTAAACATCAAGTGACTTTCGAAAATTGCATAGCATTTTGAAAATTGCACTACTAACTTTTCCAGCCCCCTTTTCATTTTTAATTTGTTTACGTATCTGAAGTATTCATACCATGAGAGATCTGCGTGATCGTAGCTCGACTTAGACTTCGTATTGTGATTACTTCGGATGTTCGTTGCCTTTGACCTTCCTTAGCGATACCAATTATTTTATACCGTGTGTCCTCTTCTAGACCGTTTAGCAAGACCTCAGTTCGAGGTAAGCTTATTTGCTCACTTTCTATCCAGTCATTGCTATCTGAATTTTGCTAAAATTAACGAGCGATTATTGAATTCTCCATTACTACAATAACTGCAAAAGAATGAGCAATTCTCAAACTTGCTTAATTTTTAAGACGAAATCTTACTAGCAATGGAATAATTAACGAGAAAAGTAGGTCCTGGCATAGCCCATTCGGAACCATTCGAGGGTAACCATTGAACTCGAGCAGTAGTAGGCGAAATTGCTTCGACAGTGAAATTTGGTATGTCCGGTTCTGCAAACATATTTAGAATTAAAGGCAGATGTGGATGATTTGTTTTCATTCTGGAATAAGGAAATTACCGGCATTATATGTATGTTCTGGAAATTTCAAAAAAAGAACAGATTCGATACCTGCATACCAATTACTGATGCTTATGGCAAAATGCTTATTTTGTATTCCCCATAAGGCGGAGGAGTTCGGAACAATATAATGGAGACCATTGCAACATTTTGTTGTTTATACTAGTTTATAGTTCACACAAAAAATTTATTATAATTACTGTTAGCTATCTTTAAGCATTTATTTTATCCACCACATCGAAATTCCAAGATTTTTGCACAATTGAAATGAATCATGAAATACCTCGAAGTGGCCAAGTTCGTACTGGTCGCACAACTTTTAATCCTTCACCACCCTTCGTTTCTGCCCAAACAGAAACCTTATATCCAGTATCTGGCTCACCTTCCTCATTTAAATAATAAAGCTGTCGATTTAGCACAAATGTTTCATCTTTTAAGCCTGTTGAGGAATCTTAAAATTTATTCATTTCAAAAATTAAAACAGGAATTCGTGACAAGGGAATCTAAATAGCACTTTCGCTTAATGCTACGACTCAAGAAAATTATTAAAAATAGTTAACTATTGAAAGAATGCCATACTTTCAAAAGTAATGAAATAGCCGCGGACGTATCCATTTGGTTGTCGTGGTGGTTCCCACGTAACATACAAACTTCTTGATCCAACTGCTCGTACCCTCATATTATGTACTTTTGATGGTACTATAACATATGCAGTATTAGTAGTTAGATTTATTGCGATTAGTTTTCGAGAATTTTATTATTTCTTACCTCCTTCGGGAGTTGTAAATTTGATTGCTGTTGGCAATTCACTAAGGTACCGACTATTCGCTGTTCTAATGCGTACTGTATAGCTCGTTATCGGCTTTAAACCATGAAGAATCGTACTGTTTTTATGTTTTTCAATTCCAACATTTACTATAGCAAATGGCTTTTCATTTTCCCAGTAGTCAATCTAAAAAAAAAGAAAAATAAAGGCAGTGTCAAGATGAAATTATATGAGCAAGCAACTATGATTTACTCGTATCTTATTTGAGAAGCTTAGAAAACAAGGCATACAAATTTACCAGATAGCCCTTAAAATGACCACGTATAGACTGCCGATCCACGTGTTTCCATGTAAGAAGAACAGCAGTACAATTTATGAATTCCGAAACGCTGAAATCAACCGGCGACAATAATGGTGCTGCAAAGATATTGAGTTTAGAAGGACATTTTGAGATTTGAAAGAACTCTTTATTTTTGCATTTAAATTCTGGAGAACTTACCATCCTCTCCTGAATATCCTTTAACACTTGCTGGTTTTACAATCGCACGACCAAAACTATTCAAAGATTCAACTTGAATTAAGTATTCTCGAAATGTTGGCTGTTCCCGAATAACTGTATGATTCTGAAAACTTTCAAATAAATATGATATTCTTTTATGACCATACGAACTAAAATGAAGTAGTATTCAACAAATACTTACGGCTAAAGGATCTTCAATTTGTATTTCTGTCCAAGTTTCTCCTGGTTCATTAAGCTTATAACGGACAATGTACTGTAATCCTGGACCATTCCAATCATATTTATCCATAGGCTTCCATTCGATAATCATATTGTTTGGTTCACTTCCTTCCGCTCGGACATCCTTTGGATTTGTATACGGATAGTAAGCCTTCGTGGAACACACTTTCCCTTTCTTAAAGCCTGGCTCACTTTCACCATATGAATTTCGGGCTATTACTCGAAATGTGTAATTCACCTGAAATATGACTGTTCATTTACAAAGTTTACTAAATTGATCACTCATTAGGTAAGGGAAGTTGGTCTAAATGAGTTAGATAACCCATTCCTAAAAGTCTCAACATTTATCATTGTATTCTGCCTGGAAGCCAAAATTTTAAATTCTCACCCACGGTGAAAGTGCAATATCCGCTTGATAAAAATCAGCAGCAGTATTTTCTTGCTCTACAACAGTTTGCCATAATCCCTGAAGTTCAAACGCGATTTTTTCAGAAACTAAATTCTAGAAGGAATCTTTTTTTTTAAATAAAACGCACTTCTTTAAATTCAGTATGCATTTGAACCAGAAACTGTTTGATTTGGTCACCATGATCATCTGGTCGACGCCATCTTATCAATGCTTTTCGTTCGTTGCAATGTATTTCTGTTACTAATGGCGCACCGGGCACATCTGTAAATTTGATTAATTCAATTGAAAAAAATCATAAAACATAAAATGTAATTTTCAAGTATTTAAGAGAGCTTTTGGAAGATTTTCTCATAAATTTCTGAAAAAAATATACAAAGATGCCGAAAGCTGAAGTGAAATTAGCACCAAGTACAGTTAATTCAATTCCTGAAATCTTGACATCAACATCGGTAAGAGCGATGCAATCAATGGCTCCTGAATGAAAGCTACGTGCATCAGCGATTAACAGAGAATTGTTTAATAATCTGAAAAATTTTGAATTTAATATATAAATATAAAATTTCTACTCTCCTCAGAATTTAGCATGACTAGAATATTGCATGACTGAATGACTAGAACTGGAAATTAAAAAAACATCGAAATACAGCGAGGAGAGAAAAGATCATAATGGATTCAGAAATAAATTGCTTCTAAATTATTTAATGCGATTCAAACATTTCAAAAGTCATCAAAACGAAACATACTTAAAATAGGTAGAATCATTAATTGGTATTCCGTTATGGGTCCAAGAGTATTCAATTGTAAGTCGAGGATCACAAACTGCCTCACATACGTATTCCACTGATTCATGTGCTTCCAGAATTGCTTTCTTTGGAGTTGGTATACGAATGAAATGCGTTGGACCTGTTGAATAAAAAGTGGATATAAATAATAATTAAGAAAGGAAAACATGACAAAACATTTGATCTGCGCTTTTCACCAACTAAACTTAAATATTAATTAGGAATAAGATTACTGAAAACTTGTAGTCGATTGACAGCTCGATTAATACCATACTTGTTCGATACATTGCAATAGTAAAGACCTTCGTCAGCCGAATTAATTTGCGATATGCGTAATGTATGATTAGGGAAAATCTGAGAAAAAAAATTTTTGATTAGGGTCAACATTTACAAAAATTAATTTTCTACCAAATTTCTCATTAAAACAAACGAAGAAAATATTCTTCGGTTCAAATCCTGAGAATTCATTTTGTCTTGGAAAACCTTACTTTTGGCGGTGCCATCAAC
>CAKAEH010001953.1:0-21090 GCA_916381525.1 Cercopithifilaria johnstoni | reverse complement strand
ACAGTGGCTTGCTAGAAAACTTACATAGCGAAAGACAACGTTTTATTAATTGCAAAACATTTTTGTAGATTGTCAATCGAAAGTGTGATAAGAAAGTTGTTGAAGTTTTTGATGATTTATCAAATGACTCCTACTAATGCTAAATGTGATTTTGTATGCAAGAAAATTTAGAACGAATTACAAATTTACTGTAAAATATATGCATTTCATTGAAATATCTTTTCTTTTTTTGCTATATCACTAAAGCTGTCAGCTGTAATAATGAATAAAAATTTAAACTTTAATTTATTCGACAATTTTAATAATTAAAAACAAAAAACAAAAACATTTAAACTCTTTTTATCTTTGTTTTTTTTTTTTTTAATTATTAAAATTATCAAGCAATCGAAACAATCATTCAACAAGAACAATTACAATTAACATATACATTTATCAATTAAAGTAGCGGAGAAAAAAAAAAAAGAAAATGAGATAAAGTTAAGCTATTTATCATTCTAATCATATAAGCATGAAAATGATACTAAATCATTGTTATCATAAGATTTTATGTGATGATAAATCACTGTTATCATAAGATTTTATGTGATAATAAATCACTGTTATCATAAGATTTTATGAATTTTTTGGAATCAAACATCCTAATATTTGCTAAATGTTTGGTAATCATCATTATAAGAATTAATGAATTCAATGAATTAAATTGAATATTTCAGTTGCTAAAAATTTTGTGTTCAATATTAGAGTGATGCTTATTCGGTCAAATATAAAAGTTTCATTCCGAAATGTTTCAGTAATTCCTGAAGGATAGATAGGATGAGGATGATAATTCATTTTTTTTTTTCAGTGTTTAATAAGAAACGTTATATGCTTTAGTAATATATTTGTGCTAAATGAAACCGGAAATTGCTGAAAATTGGTGGTAGAGCCATATGATGATTTATAGGTATCAACAAAGAGGATAACTGGAGCGTGACAGGTCATTTGCATGGTCGTCGGTCAAATTGATTTATTATTAAATTATTATCTATGGTAACAAAAGGCACAATTATATTACCCATTAGGAAATAATAATTTACAATTAACTTCAAGACATTATCACTCAAAAATATCAGTTATAATTGCTTCAAATATATTGTTATTCAATTGAGCATCTTATATGAACAGGTAAATTTCATGATCTATTATTATGATTTTTTTGAGAAAAAAAAAAGTTCTAACATTACTATGATTATTATGATTATCATGATTTTGAGAAAAAAAATTATTATGATTTTATTATTATAAAAAGTTATAGCATTAGAATAATATTCAAGTGAATTTATCCTTCGAATGGAATTCCCGGGAATACTTTTAAAAATATTAGCATTAAGCAAACCCATTTAAATTATCCATTATTAGGATTGAAATCGTTGAAAATTTGAAATTCATCTCACTCTGTGAGGATTTCTGCTCATACGTATAATGTCAGATAATTTTAGAAATCTGAAATTTCTTTTCTAATATATATTATAAGATATTTCTAGCCTGGCATTTTATCAAATTCATCACATTTGGACTATTTTTGCTGATAGAAAAACAATTTAATGTGATAATTTTTCTTTCCAGTCTTACGCAATATATGAAAGATTCATTTGAGTTACAAATAGCAATACTAATAAAATTGTCACATCATAGATAGTAGAATTCAATAAACGATTGGATTAGATGGTTTGATTGTTGTTCACTTACTGTTTGTTTATTGATTTTTGTTGATTTGTTGAATTTTATTGATTCGTTTATAGGTGTTGTCCAATTTGTTGATGTTTTATCTATTTGTTGATTTGATTGTTTTTTTGATAATAGTTTATTCGTCTTCTTGCAATTCATTGGCTAGGTTATGTATTGTTTAGAATGACAATACATAGATTTTATCAGTGAACTTCCTATTTAGCCATGAAGTGGAGTAACCGTGAGAGATAAGGCTAATAAAATTAAATGACCCACCTGTTATGTTGCCCTATAGCAGATGAATCATATAAATAACTGCAAAAGCACACCCATACTCTTGGAACGAAAGCTGAATTACGGTGTTTGGTAATATTCCATGGCGGAATGCCAAAACAGGTGTGTTTTTTTTCGCGTAATTTGGGTTACTTGGCCCGTGGGGATGTTCAGTCTGGTGGGTCTTGTGATAGTTTGGAAGTTGAGCTTACCGACTGGGACCGTCTCGTTTTGAACTGCTCGCTATTATTTAGTTGGAACCTTTTCGTTTCGAGCTGCTCGCTATTGTTTAGCAGGACTCGTGATGGTTTGGACCGAATTCCTGACCATGGTCAGTTCCATCGGATCAAACCCTATTACGGTGACAGAGGTGGATGTTGATAAAAGTGTTTATGATACGGTTTTCCTGTGAATTTCATATCAACCCGGACTTCCTTTTACTGTACGAACAATACGAGAAAGATTTTTCGGCAGGATAACTGGAATACTTTTTCGAAACTGATAATCCACAGTTTCATCAGCTGATTAAGAATCGATGATTAAACGTGGTTTAGTTTACGTAGCATATGTGCGAGTTTCTGGTTAAAACGACTAACTAGATTCTTAAATTCCTGGCATTCCCAATATTTACGTAAGCGTTCTATCAACGTCTTCTCCATATTGTGTTTTTGTTATAATTTAGCATGGTTGAATTTCTTTTTAGGTGTGTAGGTGGTGTGTGACGCGTGCATTGTGGTGTGAGAGTAAGTCGGAGGCGGTTGAAGAGACGAGGTAGGAGTGTATTCTGGAGCTATGAGTAACAACGATTCAGATAGGTGCTACAAATGCAACGAAAAAGGACATTTTGCCAGGAATTGCCCTACCCAAATTCAGGAGGCCGGCCGACGAGGAGGTGGGGGAGGTTTGCTTTTTTTTTCTTGATGTTTTTTGTGTGTGAAGTAGCTTCGGATAGGTAGTTCTACCTTTTAAACGGCCAAAATTATCTGAATTTCTTACTTGAGGATTTTTCAAGTAGAACAGTATTGCCATGCGAAGTGATGCACCATTCTTGGCTGTAATATGATTGCATGGTAATGACTTTCTCCCTTCTGTGAGAGAAAGTTAGGGTGTAAATTTGAAGTCATCGCTCTTAATTTTTCCTGTGTTGCTGGTATTTCTGCAGGCGAAATGGAAGCCTATTTTAAGCTGCAACTAAAGAAATTAAGAAAAAAAAGTTTGTCGGTTTTTCTGGCATAGCTGTTTTCACTATTATTAACATACATCTGATGATTGAAACTTTTGATTTTCGGCAGTTTTATTCTCAGATTGTTTTAATTGCGGGCAGTCGGGACATTTTGCTCGAGAATGCCCGAACCAGCGTGGCGGTGGGCGCTATTATGGCGGACGCGGTGGTGGACGTTCTGGTCAGAGTGAGTGCTACCAGTGTGGTGGTAAATATTTTTGACGATTTTTAATTAATTTTTATGCAATTTTTCAGTTGACTGGAGCACTTACTGTTGGGAACGTTCTTTTATTCAGTGTCGAGTGTTTCATGATAAGAGTTGGATACATGCTGAATATACTTCATATATGACCTACGTTATCAGATCTGATTTCGTATTTTTAGGTTTTGGGCATTTTGCTCGAGAATGTCCAACGGAACGTCGTATTGGTGGCGGTGGGAATCAAAAATGTTATAACTGTGGCAGATTTGGTCACATTTCACGTGATTGCCCGGATTCTGGTTCAGATCAATCGAAACGATGTTATAATTGTCAGCAGATAGGGCATATCAGTCGTGAATGCCCGCGCAGTGACCGCAGTGATTAAGAAACGCATTGGAGAGGCGATGCCATACACTTCCTGATCAGGGGAGGGGGTTAATCTTACGGTAAAGGAAGTTTTTTAATATGTCAGATTTATGGCAGTGTGTTCTGGCGCTGCTTTGTTGCACTTTTTTTGTTTTTGTTTTTGAACGATTTGTTGTATGTTTCTTGTTTCAGTTACAGGTTTCCTCTTCCCTTTTATGATGTTCGAAATATTTCAGAAATCTTTTTTTTTAATGGAAACGTCACATCTAAGCATAAGTTCCTTTTCTGCTTCTTACATCCGTCAGTAACATGATCAGCAATAGATTGGCTTCATTCTCCTCATTGTTATTTTCTGTACAAAAATTATATCCTAAAGGATTCCCTTCCCTTGTCTTACATTCATTCACATATACACACATATAAACACCTTTGCTGTTTTACAGACAGAAGAAAAAAATGAAGGAGGGGATAGTCATCAGGTCTTTGAATATTTATGAGAGAGGAACGATCTTTAACGCCTTCAAAAATCTCTGTAAAAGTCACTCAATTCTCGCTATCTCGGTGTTGTGAACTGCGTTTTTTTTGCGAATTTTTTTTCTTCTGAATTTTAATTAGGTGATCTTTTCCTGTGTGACTGGCGGTGAAAGTACATTTCTGAACAGCACTGTGTTCGAGAGTTTGTCTGGTTGGCGTTTTTCGTTGTTTTGTATGCATGGTATCTCCAGCTAACTTATTTAACGGTGGTATACATTTTTAGTAGAGAATCTCTTCTGTTTCGGTTATTTTTCAAATCTTCCTTTCACATTCTTGTTCCAAATGAATTGCCTCAAAAGAACTTTTGGTATTTGTGTGTAACAGTGTTTTCTGTTTCTATTTTCTTGCAATTAGGCCCTGTTTGCGCTGTGTATCTTGTACTGGAAGTAATAAAGGGTGTGTTGCTTATTAAAATTTCAGTGTAACAATTCTAAAAAATAAATTTGTGATGGGCTCAAGGTTAGGCATAGGAAGTGAACGTGGCAGATGTGAAATTTTAAACGCAAAACGTCACAAGCTACATTCAATAGAAATACAAGTCACTTAACGTCAACTATTTAGCTGTATGAAGTGTTTGATCATAGGAGGTAGATAACTGGAAAAAAATGAACTGCGGGAAGTAGTCTGTGGTATGGTAGATCTAGTGTGAAAAGTGGTTGGAACAACTTTTAATGCTTTTGCCAGGCGTCGAGAATATTTTGGGGAATGACGAATAGCAAATGAGAGGTATGAAGTTATCGCCGGTTGCCAAACCGTTGCATATAATTTTCCCATTGTTTCCGATTCAAAACATACAACCGCATTGCGACGCGTGCGTCAATGATCTGAAATTCACAAGATTCAAAACTTTCGATGAAACCTTCGACAGCGTCATAAGAGGAGACCGGGCATTCGCCAGTTGTTTATCTCACCATGAAATTTAAATAATACTTTTCTATGAATTTATTCGAAAACTTCATATTTAGCATGTGTTTGCAATTTTTGGGATAGTAAAAAAAGTACTGACTGAATCATGCTCCCCGCTCTGAATATTGATACCTAACAGCTGTTTTGCCAGTAATTTCAATGATGGAGTTTTTGATACATTCAAAATTTTACGGAACGGCAAATACGTAGCGGTATCTCGCGTCATCCTGCGCGTATGAGAAAGATTTAGAACCTGAAAATGACAAACAAAAAGTAGACAAGTTGATTTCAAAAAACCAATATAAATAATGCTGTTTTAATATTAAACTGACAATTGTAATCTTACTTTGAAATCATTCTTAAGAGAATGTCCAACAACAATTCGACCGCTGAGCAATTTATGCACCTCTGATTGAACTTTTTGGAATGATTCTCCTATAACACCCCATTTTAATAAACAGCATAACACGCATGTAATGAAATAAAGAATTTAAACTGAACACTTTCCCAACTCTCACTACTCTTCGCATTTTTCCCTTCGTAGAAAAAAAGAATCTCGCAAATGTAAATTTTTGCTCTCATTTGAATAGGAATTCAACAATATGAAAAGATATAAAGACGAGTAGTTTGATCTGATAATATTGTCATTATCATTTCAACAAGTCATGATAAGCAACTAAAATTCTCAATAATCTCGCTGGCTAGATAGAGTACCGATTGCCAAATAACTTACCATTTACTAAATTAATAGGCCTGATGCCGCTCACTGCCGTACGATAATCGACTATATTTTCTCTTGGTAACACATACTTATCGTACACACATTGCCCCTCCATATTAACGATTGAAATTCTTGCAAGCATATTATCCTTCCCATCCATGCCAACACCAACATATTCACAGTCTATTCCAAGCGCATTCGTCAACTCGCCTTCCCTACAAAACAGGTCATTTCTGGAAAGTCATCAAAATTATCATTTCAGAAACTTAGTTTTAACTCTATTTGTGCAAATCATTCAAATCACTCCCTAACTATTGGTTCAAATACTATTTACTAATTCGTTTAACAAACAGTCATTATTTGGACGGATTTAGAAAACATTGAGACAAGCAAATTACCATATTTGTTAATCATAAAAGGAGAAAAATAACTTCCGACCAATTTTCTCAGCCTATTTCTTGTATTTAACATACAAAGCAAGCAGAAAAAGGTCAAATAAATATCCAATAATCAAATTTATGGCATGATTTAGAAGGTATACACAAAAAAGGCATCAAAAAGAATAATTTACTTACTGTTGTTGCCGATTTTCTGTAACATCTAAAGGTGAACTATCCGAACCAACACCTCCACTTTCCTTGTTAAATCGCTGCCGTTTCGCTTTCTTCCTAGCTAATCGAGCCATTCTTTTACGCTTACAACTGATATTTTTATTTTCATTAACTTTATCCATCGACGTTGCCTTCTCCTGCTTCAATTCCTGTAAGCAAGCCATAATAAACTAAGTTGTAGTGGCTAGGAAATGTCATATGGGCAGCTAAGCAACATAAAGTTAGCCCAAGAACAATACCAGTAACTTATGCAAGCAGTGCGTACGGAACACAATTTTCTTAAATTATGCAATTCAAGTGATCAGTAAAAGGTGGGTAATTTAGCCTAAGTGAGCTGCAAAGGGCAAGAGAGCATCAAATAAAATATAACTTAAAACTGAAAAAAGTAACTTGTTTTTGAATGACGTTAGCGAACTTTTAGTTCAGCTTTTCAAAAGGATAAAAATCATCAGTGTAGAGATAACTTAATTTTCTCCACTTGCCATCCTCCCTGTTAGCGTAGAAAGGAAATTCTACAATCCAGTATTGGATAACAAATTTTACAATCAAAAAAACCGCATCCAAAAAATACCTCTTGCAGCTGTTTCCAGTTTGTGGACAGCGCCGTCATCTTGAAGTATAACAGACCACAAAATTATATTTGTTCAAAGTTTCCAAAAATTTACATCCGTATCTTTCTGGAAAAAAACACTTCAAATTGACAATATTTAATGACCAAAAGTCAGAAGGCACTTCCAATTATCAAAGAAACTCCAATCCGCCAAATCTTCAACAAAGCACCAGTTCGACAACCGAGAGATAGCGGGAACAACGATGCATTCCAATGCGGACTACTAGTATGAAAATCATTGGAATAGAAGAAAAGAAAGGACGATGGAAAAGAAACAGGACTCATGAGAAGCACAAAAATGTGCAGAAATCTGAGGGAATAGTACTTGAAAAAGGAGTGCAAGAGAGAGCATGAGAGATAAAGTGAGAGCAGAGATCGTTGAGAATTGATGATACAGTGTGTGTTATGTTGCAGGGTTCATGAAAGACCGAAAAATAGCTTTACTTTCACATTGTAGCAGAGATTGAGAGTGAAGAAAAAGTAGCATCTACAAGAATGGCTGTAACTGATAAAACTTTCCATTTCATAAATGTTTTTAGCTGAAATCGAATGATCGATGATATCAGTCAATTAGGCGGAATTCTTCAGATTTCTTCGCATTTTAAGAAAAAGACAAAATCAGTAGGAGAGAAAAGATAGTATTTGAAACAGTTGATCCTTCTCTCTCTTTTTTTTTTCGTCCTTTTCAGATAAACATATCAGTAATAATTGTCCGGAAAATTCCTGATAATTATTTAACGAAATATATTTGATGGAAAATTTCCCACTTATCATCTTGCTATTCAACCGAACCTATTTGATGGCAATAACATGTGTTTGATTACAACTTTACTATGTAAACTTTTAACAAAATCCTATCATTAAAGATCAGTGATATCATTCATTCATTCATTCATTCATTTCATTCATCAAATCACGCAATTGTTTTTAGTTATGATGCTTTCGTTTGATTTCATTGTTAACAACGCTTTTTTTGTTCTTCCTTTTAAATTAAATTTTCTTTAATTTATTTCGGGTAAATTTTTTTATATCGAATAGAAGTATGCATTTGCATTCGATGTGTTAATGTTTCCATCATAAATCGTTGTTCAAGCGTTTCACTATCCAGCAATCGAAATTCGCGAATTGTCTGTAAAATTGTTACACCTTTCTTTTTTCGATTCATAATGATATCATTCAATGTCATCTTTTATTTGGAAGCAATTATGTTAAATTCTTTGTCGCATCATTTCCTACTAGCAAGTCGATAAGATGTTGGCTGTTAAATTTGCATGAAGGCCTATTTAGTTAGCATCAAACTTTGATTAGACTATTAACTCTGTCTCTCTATCATTTTCGTACTACAGTAAGGGTCAAATTTTCTAATAATTGGATGAAAATTAAAGCAAAAAAATAATGTGAATAAATTCAAACCCCATGTACTGGTAGATCACGGCTAAAACTTATTCGGCCAATATCTTGTAAAATGAGTTTGATTGATTTGCCTTGTAATGGGCCTTGTTCAATCATTACAAAACCTAAAATTAATTAGTAAAATTAACAAAATTAAATTTATTATTTTTGTTTGCTATACAAAAGTATTTGATGTATGGAATCATTTTTGCTGCTGTTTTTTTCTGAAATATAATCGAAAACCGGATTTCGATGACAATATTTATTCAATTTACATACCATTGTTCATAACAGTTGACAGAGCGACTTCTTTTGTATCTGATTTCATTGTTAAAAAACCATATTCACTATGCAATTCCTCACGATTATTCATATCCCATGCAAAAGCTCTGAAATTAAATTTATTATTAAGAATGTCTGACATTTATAAGCTAACTTGATAAGCTTTTGATAAGTTTGATAAGCTCATGGCAGATTTATTCATTGAACACTTAGTAATTTGTTAGTTAAATGAGAAAGTTTACGTATAGTTGAGTGCTTTAAGAGCTTTTAAGCTGGTAGATGGCAATGAAAATTCAATTTCTTCCCCATATGTAAATATAGGTATTGTTGGAAAGATTGCTTTACCACCAGATTCACCACGCCAAATTCCAATTAACCATGCTAATGGCTTTAGTAATTCTGGTACATAGCGTACATCATATTCTAAAATATTGAAATATATATAAGAATAAGCTTTAAAAATAATTTTTACAGAGTAAACCTTCCTTAAGTTTCATATATCATTCTATATTTTGATTCGCTTGTGTATTTTATGTTCAGCAAAACTGTAAATAGAAATTAATGTAGAATGAATTATCAAATTTATAACAAAAGAATTGATAAATTGATAAAAAAATTTTTGTTTATAGATGGAAATTATTATTATTATATGCTAATATGTAATTAAAGTAAATAATTAATTTAAAAAGATTATATTCAAATGAATGCTAACTTTTCTCGATTTCACCACATACCATACATGTCATAAAACAATTTTTCTTGGCAAATGCTGATTTCAAGCATTGGCTTCCATCTTGTGCAATTAGTTCAAAACAATTTCGATTTAAATCTTTGCATCCATCTACTACAAATACACACTATTTTATGCATGCTTTATAATTTTATACTTTAAAAAATTCAATAAAATGGTTTTTAAAATTTTAAATAATTTTTTTTTTTTATCCAACTTAAAATTAAAATTTGCACATAAAAATCTTATGTGATAAAATTTTCTGCAATGTTGAAAATAAAAGCAACAAATCAAATGGAAAAAGAAATGAAGGAAATTGTGGGTGAATGAAGTAAAAAGAACTGGAAAAAAACTTCTTGAAAAAGATTTTGTCTTTAAAAAAAAATATTCGGCAAAATTTTTTGTTCTAAAAACTTATGAAAGAAAAATGAAAATCATTTTTGCAGGTAGAATAAATTCTAATAAAGAAATATCAGCTTTTAACATTTACAACATCGTTGGAATATAACACTTCCTCTTTTTTTTTTGCACAGGTACGAGAACATACTTATTATATTAATAGGTCACGCAAAGGTATGGATAATAACAATAATGGGAATGACAGATTTGTCAACGTAATGAAGTGCATTTTGAAATTTTTGAAGCAATACTTATTACATACATTTCATCTATTCATGTTACCAATAATTAATTCATCATTTATGATTTATTATTATGTCATTCAAATTTTGTCACATATAATGTTTAAAATTTACGAATCATAAAATTGATGAGCTAATTATGTTTCATCTAAATTAATTAAGTTCTCGCTCAAATAAATCAAATTTTTATTTAGAATAGATTTGTCAAAGAACAATTTAATTTATTTAACAAATCTAAAACCGCCTACAGATCTGTCATCAAAAACGAATGATATAGGATAATTTAGAAGTTTACCGTTAAAATTAGGTATGAAACTGAAAATATGGCGCAATTTGTTTTGCGCTAAAATAACTTTTCATCATCTTAATATGGTATCTTATGAATTTTTCAAATGATCTTTTATCATTGAAAAGATCGGAAAAATACAACTAGAATGAATTTCCAAAGTGTAATTTTAATATTAAACATTAGAATGCGATAAAATTAATAATTAAATAATTTAAATTTAAATTATTTAAAAATTTATTTCAATAAAAAAAAAACAAAAACAAAAAAAATAAATTAATTAAATAAAATATATTGCTATTTGTTTTTTTTTTTTCAACAACATTGAAAATATTAAACAAACCTGGATTCTTTGTTTTAGCACCAATTATCAGTATCAAAATACCAATTGTAAATAAGCAGTTGTAAAATAGCATCGTATTTTTGTATTCATAAATATCGATGATATCCAAAAATAAACAAAAGAAAAATTTTGAAATTTGACAAGTTTTTTCTTTTGTATTTTAAAATTGACGTAATTAAATTAAAACAATGATAAAAGAAAGAATTGTGATAAAATGATTAAAATGAACAAATATTTTTCAGTACTGCAAAAGTTATCCTTTTTTTTTCATTCATTTTTATTGTATTCTAAAATTAATCGAATTAAGAAATTATTTGAGAAGAGACGCGGTACGATCGATAACTGATGATTTATTCTTCTTCAAGTATTATCGAATGATATTGATCAATGAATGTATTACTTAAGAAAAGTGATAATTCATTATGACGCCATACAGAAGAAAACTAAAAATACCTGTTTGAAAAAGATAAAGAGAAAGAGAGAGAGCGATAAAAAAAGTGAGTCATTTTTAAAATGTTAAAGAAATAAGAATTTCTTCAATACATTCCAAGAAAACAGTAAAAGAACTAATTATTAGTAGAAAATATAAAATGAAATTATTTAAGTATAATATTATTATTATATGAATTATATATGTATTTAAGTATTATACAAATTATACGTATTTCAATATTATACATATACAGTTTCATTTTATATTTTATGCTAATAATTGAGTATTCTTTTTAGTTCGATAGAAATATAATACTTAATTACAAATAATATTTCTTCAATTATAAGAAATGATTCTAAGCTTCTTTTCAATTAAAAATTATGCTAACTTATTTCTACCTCAATTATTTTGACATTTTTACCCCTATCATATCATACGTTCAATGATTTTTTTCCCAACAGATAGTAATCCGATAAATGACAGAATCATATGCGATCATTTGTTTTACACAATCGCAACACTTCAATATTATTCCTGATATTCTTATAATTGAAACTAACAGTATTAATAAAGCTGTTAAAGCAAAACAACGGATTTAAATTATTTTACAATTATTTACTGGATTTCACTATTTAATGCTTCTTCATTCATGCAATATAATATAGCATGTAATGAATGCTTGCATAAATAATGCATGCAAAAAAAGCAAACATATATTGCAAATGCAGAACATATAATATCAATCATTTCAATAACTGATAACATGCATCATTCCTATTATATTTTTTACCAATAAATTTTGATGAAATTACGCAAATAGTGAAATTTTTTCAACAAAAAGAAAAAATTAAGGCATACCGGAATTGCTATAGTAATTTCAATAATGAAATGTGCAAATAAGAAATGTGTTGTCTTTCCTAAATTTTAATTTTGTATTAAAAGACCTGTTTTGTTTCCGTCTGATTCTTTTATCTTTTCATATTTACAAGCTATCATTTTTAGTTAAATTTCTCGAGATTACACCGATTCTATTATTGACAGTTCTCGAGAGTTATTATGAAATAAAAGAAATACTATACGAAAGAAATGAGAATAGTATAGCAAATAAAATTAGGTTAAAAAATTATGATATCAGGTTTGAAATATTTTATTAATGTGTGCAACATTGATTCAGTTCAGACATTTCGAAATTCTTGTTAATTTCTTATAATTATGCAATCTTTCAGTAAAATTTCATAAAATAGAAATTGTAAATGTTAGCTGATTTTACAATTTAACCTTTGACCTTTTCAATTTGCAAAATTTTACAAACAACTGCTTAATTCATTAAAATAACGAGTAAATTTTCAACATTTACACTAATACGATTTAACAAAATATTTAAATAATCGATATAAACTTGATTTCTTTGAAGATCTCATTAATTAATCTATAGGGTTCGTTTAAAAAAAAAAAATTTCTTAAATTTCAAAATTTGAAATAATAGTAATTGAAATGAAATTATTAATTAAAATGTTCCAAACAGTGAAAGTAAAATTTAACGAGAATGGCAATGATCGTTGTAAAATAATGCAAAATTTATTAGTTTTGTTTGTGAATTGAAGAGAATGACTGACTTCAAACAAGTTTTATATACTACCTTTACAGCGCTAAACTTTTTTCTGGTATAGTTGTTTCGGTTGCTAATGACGACATCTTAATAAAGGGTATCATTCGTAATATTAAATACTCCGGAATAGCAAAACATCAAGCAAGCACTTTAATTATTGCCAATTGTTTTGATTAAAATAATTTATCTCAAATGATGTAACCAAATTTATCGCTGGTTATTTGTCACTATTATTAATAATTATCATGGTTAATTATCACCATTATTGTTATTATTGTTATCATTGTTAATATGATTACTTATTATTATCTATTATTATTGTCATAATTAGAATGAAGGATCTCTGGTTGGAACATTAGATGTTTCAGGAAAAGATGAAGGGAAGAAAGACTGGATATAAGAAGAAGAGGAGGAAGTGGAAGAGGAAAAGATGAATGAAAGAAGGATTGGAATGTTATCAATGTGAAGGAAAAACAAAAACTGGAAAGGAAAGAAAAGTGACAACAAAAATGCAAAAAAATATACATTTACAGCACTTCACATTTTCACTTCACATGTTGATAGTACAATAATGTATCGGATCCGATTCCTATCATCCTGAATGAATCACTTAAATATGATGCTAAATATTCAGCGGAATTGAAATTGTTGAAATATTGTTGGTAAAAAATAAAAGAAAAGAGGATAAAAGTAAATAAAACTAAGGTCAGATGTGAGATTATAAGGCTTTAAAGCTGGATTAGAAGATTCGAGTTTAATCGTATCTGTAAATTAAATATAAACAAAGAAAGAAAACAATACTCTTGATTATTTAAATGAAGGGAAAAATTCATTGATCTAATTGGAACATTTTTTTTTTGCTTCTTCTGAATACTTAATAATCTAGCATTGATGATAACAATTAGCAATATTTATGCTTTCTGATTTGTAACATTACTTATGCTTCATCCCGGATAACATCATCCATTAAATTTTCTATGGCCCGAATTATAGTAGAAAATGTTTATGGATTATGATGATATGTTTGATGAAGTATTAATCAACATAATAACGTAAAATTTGGAGATAGATAGAATATGAAATAGAATTTAACACTGATAAAGTTTAATCGCTCTTTATTTCTCAAATCACTCTATAACAATCATTTTACTTGTAACTTTATTATTTAACTAAGAAGTTCTCAAGTTTTGCACATATAAGATTCAGAAACTCAAAAGTGTTTAAGTAATTGAAATTGTTGTTTAAATAAATTGAAATTGTTGAAGATAATGAAAATAAAAGATCTATGAAGCACTTAAGAATGTAATCAAAGATTATACCAGAAGTTGAAAATTCTGCAATCTAAAATTCTAAAATAATGAGGCGCAGAAATCAAGTTATTTATTTCTCAAAGAATTGAAATTATTGCAGAGCTGGAAGGAGTTGCAAATTTTAACCTATTTTTTCCGTTTAAATTTCATATTTGATGTATTTTCAATTTGACATAACTGTCTATGTCGTTATTTCACTTCCACGTGACGTAAAACGCCCTTCCACCTTATCCGTTAAAAATTTCACGTGAGGCAAGAAATCAAAAACATCGTTGAAACGGGAAGTTTTCATACGAGGAAGCATTGTTAGGAGAGAGCGGCTCGAAGACGTTGGCTTAATCTCGAGGTGGGATGGAGGGGAGGTATTTTATTGTTTGTGTGCATTTCGTTTTGGTTGTTGCACTAAACGAAGGCTGTTTTGATTAGGTATAATAATTCGGAAAATTGGAATTATCATCCTGAACAGAAAGAACCTATCATCGTGCGTCAATATATGTGAATTATTCGGACGTTTCGTGTTTTATTCAACAAGTATTTATTAGTGGTTCACATAATTGGTAGTTACTCTGGAGGTATGAATTTTTGACAATTTAAGCAAACTTAAATATGTTCAAGAGTTTATATGAAAGTTACAGATGTAACAGTATTTAATTCAAAATTCAACATTTTTCATCAGTTTGTGTCAATGTTACCAATTAATGTTTCTTGGTGAAAGTGTAGTATTCATTGGTACGATTTAAATAACATTACTAAATTTAAATTAATCAAATGGAGAAAAAATTTGGGAATTTAAAAGTTATTGATGTATTATATATCCATCTTAGAGCAACATAGCAACGCATGAAGGATCAAATGATTGAGATAAAATGATATAATATGATAATTGCTGAGTAATTTATTGCCGAATTATATATATATATATATATATAAATGGTAATTGCTGAATAATTTATTACCGAATTTTTTTTGTCTTCCAGAAGTACAGGTTAGATGGAGGCAAATCGAGCAGAAGCGCAGCGTTGTGTAGATATAGCACGTAATGCACTACGAGGAAAAGATAACGCAAAAGCCGTTAAATTTTTGCATAAAGCTACGAAGTTAGATCCTACGATGGATGTGGAATGTTAGTTAAAAAATATAAAAATTTTTAGAAAACTTTATTACTGTTTTTATCTGCATGGCAGTATATAAGATGAAGAAAGAGATTCTCGAAAAATGGAATGACGCATTTTGAGATATATCTCATAGAGCCATATACTGTGGTGGCCCTCTCCAGGGCGTTTGCTTATGATGACTTTTCTTTTACTTGACTTCATTTCTAGTTCCTACTCTTTTTCAAGTGTTACTGTGATTGGATTCCTTCAGGACCGACATCAAAAGGCAGTCCAGTTAGAAGAAAGTTTTAGTTCCTATTTGAACTGAGCAATCTGTTATCCTTGCAGTCTTTATTTCATCCAAGTTTTAATAATTTTTGCTCTGATACATGGACTGTGAATCTCTTAAGAATCTATAGATAGCTTAGTTCAAGAAGAGTGCCGAAATTGAAATATATCGAATTGTGTGGATATGAATAAAATAATCATATGGTAAATATTAATGGACTCTAAAATTGTTTATGGTATACAGATTTATTAAAAAAAGCGCAAACACTAAATGGCGATAATGACGAAGGTGATTATCATTCAACAGGAACAGATGCCGGTTATGGACATTACGATCAGTATGAAACAGACTCGGATATTCGAAGTCGCCGGACGCAGTTTCATACTGACCGTAATCAGTCAGCCATGAATGGTAAAGGAGGTTGCCCAGACGGAGGTATAATCCTTTGCTTTCTCTGAAAATATGTTTGGAATCAGTGATTTCAAGACAACAATTGGTACGCTAATGTAAGACGTGAAAAAGACGTACACGCTGGATGCAATGAGCTAGTGGATATTCCTGTGGTAATTAAATTGTGATCAAAGTTAGAGTTTCATATAATAAAAGAAACAGATGAATTTTTTTCTCATATTTTAGCTGATGAAGGTTCATCGTCAAGTACTACTGAGGCAAAACAGAGGGGCTCACGTTCACGTTCATCAGCTCGCCCAAAGCTTGGTGTTCATTATACGAAAGAAGAGTTAGACATTGTTGAAAGGTATGTGAACTTCATTCAAAATGTGTTTGGAATGTCTGGCGATTTTAAATTCTTTATAGATAATAGACCAAGTTGCAAGCAATAAATTAAGGAGGAGTTTCGGGTTGGTAACTTGGCATATGGCATTTCATAGTGCATGAATATTGTGTTTATGAAATATCTTTAAAACTTTGCTTTAGAATACGGCATTGCAAAGATTATTATGAAATACTGAATCTCAAGAAGAATGCAAATGAATCAGATCTGAAAAGGGAATATCGTAAGCTGGCATTGCAACTTCATCCCGACAAGTGTCGAGCACCTGGCGCTACTGAGGCGTTCAAAGGTAGTCTTTATCTGCAACTAATGGGCTTTCGGATTCATAATCGAATTTACGTGAAGGTTTCACAGCATTTTCATCGAAAACATTAGTGATACATATTTTCGAAACAGTGATACTTTTATTGAATTATTATTTATGAAATACTTCGTTTTATATCGTGCTATGATCCGTAAAGCCCTTTATAGTTTCAAACGTTTGTTGTTAATTCTGAAAGCTTATTGTAGCGCTTGGCAATGCTTATGCGGTTCTTTCCAATAAAGATAAGCGTGCTCAGTATGATCTCTACGGTGCTGAAGGACTCCGAAGACGGGCTAATCAACATGACGATGAATTTAGCGAATACGATTATAGCGGAGGTTTTGAAGGTTTGTCGCTAAATTTCTTCACATCAAATGAAAAGCAAAAAACGATATAAAACGTTTTGCTATCTATATTTAAGATGTTGAATATGTATGTGCTCTCTTGAGAAATTCATTGCTGTGTGTTGATTTAACACATGTCATTTTTCGTCGCGATGATACACGTAGTATACTACACGAATGCGTCTGTAGAGTAATGATAATTTAATTTACAGCGGAATTTACTCCGGAAGAGATTTTCAACATGTTCTTTGGTGGTGGTTATCCAGCAGGCCATTTAAATAGACGGCAGCGTGGGGCACAGTATCACTTCCATCAACAACATTCAGCACAACAAGACCAGGTTTTTGTTCTTTAATGATTTTGTTAACAAACTTATGATTCATATTTTTTAATTGTATCGTACGTCATATTGATACATTTTAAAATGGACTATTTTCAGTCACCGTATGCACCCATTTTGCAACTTTTACCACTTTTTGCCGTACTTTTCCTTGGTTTGATTGCTCAACTAATGGTAGGCGACCCAGCATTTTCATTGCACCGTACTGGGTAAGTTTCTTCTTCTGTGTTTTTTGAAACTCCTGATTTCATTTCAATTTTTCGAAATTCGGTTTGAAGTTAAATTAAAATATAAAGGTATACTGAAATGTAGAAAAAAAGGAATAGTTACTTAAACTGCATTGTTTTTTTTTTGTATGGAATAAAATTTTCGCATTTCAGCAAATATACGGAAGAACGTTTTACGAGGGATCTTCAAGTGCCATATTACGTTAAAACTGATTTCCTAACCAATTATCGGAGTAAGATAGCTCCAATTGAGCATCAGGTTGAAGACGAGTATGTTTCTCATCTGCGCATGAAATGCTACAGGGAAAGAAATGAGAGTGAGTTTGGCGTTATTCTCAAGTATAGCAGATATAGTAGATAAAGTTTTAAAAGGAATCGCATGCACCCCGTCGGTCATTTTTTTTGTGACATTATTTGTGACACCTGCTACACCATCAGTCATTTCGTTGATTTTTATTTTTGAATTATCGGTTGCTTAAGGAGAGACTGCCTTATGGAGAGCACGTACCTTCGGTGATGCCGATCTGTGGAACCGAGCGCAGCGTATGGGAACACCAAGTTGTGACAGGCTACAAGAAATATATAGTTAAAGAATGGTTTTTCAAGCATTACGGAAATTTTGTTGTTGCGCAGTGTTAGGGAAGCATTGTTCAGAGTAAGTCTACTCGCAGTCATCAATAAAACAAGAAGATCAGGAATTCTGAGGGGTTCATCTTATTTAAGGTTCATCTTATTATGCAGAACGAGATTCGAAAGAATGTGCGGGGTTCCAACCGACATAAAATTGAATTTTCGCTATGTTTGAGATAGTGCATTCAGAAACAGAAAACCGTGTGGTATTTATTTTCGAGTGTTTCGCAATTATTTCATCCTGAAAATTAAATGTTTGTCCTGTGGTCTTTGAATTTCTCATTATTTTCATTAATACCCCCTTTAATTATAAAAAAACAAGTCTATTCATTGGTAACGTTGTCTTCCGATTATATGTATTTTCAAATTCTTTCACATTTCTGAGTCGGCGTATTTCATATTTGGATTTTTCCATTTTAAAGAAAGAAAGAAGGAAAGTAGAAATGACTGGGGTATATAGGTGCTTTTCAGGTTCTAAATGATAATTCCGAGTGCATAAAACTGTAACCTAAATATTTTGAAAAATTGTTGTTCACCTCGTTCATTTTTCTGTTCTGTTCCTTAGTCTGAATGATCGGTCCATCTTTTTCTGTCATTATTCTGTTGCAGCTTTTTACAGTGCGAGGTTTTTCTTTAATTTAATTATAGAACAGTTGTTTACTTCATGCCTCAATTTCCCTTCTCATATTTGTAAATCGAACTCAAGTACCAAGTAAGGCACCTCTTTAAAGTAACTTTGTTAACCAAAAAGTTAAGGAAAATAGATTTGAAAATTTTGATTCAAAAGAAAAAATAGACCAGAGCTTGTTTTTGATTTAGAGAGGAACATAACTGTAAAACCACGATTAACCGTTCTTCAGTTTGAAGTTTGATTGTGCTTTAAAGGGAATACTTGACTTCTTTTCCTTTTTGATGTAGCTGTGAATTTGAAATTACATACTGGAATGTAAACCTCAAAGCGGCGTACACTTCGTACTTAGATTTTTTTATCAATTTATTTGAACTGGTCGAAGTCGCTGAATATGTCTGTGATATACTCTTGTTTCAGTTTATTACTAGGAATCACTCTTGGCTGCTTCGAATAAAACTTGTTTATCTTTCAAGTATTACATGTTCGCAAATTAATTGGTGATTCCATTTAACAACTGCAATACCATAATGTGGAAAATCGAGGGCATGAAAGGGAGTGGTTGACAAGAGGGGAAAGATATTGATATCAACACCTACGAAATCTATTAGTGGCTGTGTTGAAAATATGCTCGAGATTTTTTGGAATTTTTTGCCTCTCAGGGACAGTTTTCGCATAGCCCCAAGCAGGTATAGGATTTCATTTGGTTTCGGTAGATTTGTTGTATATACTCTATTCTGTGTTTGACGATAGGACAACAGTGTATTAGTATTAATACTCTATCACTTGCTCAATCTTTTTTTCACAGGGATGGAGCTATATTGGAGTTCCATAGAGGGAGATGTCGGACATTATCTATAAATGCAGACAAATAGGGTATTTAAAGTAGGTAATGAATAGAGAATACTGGGGGGAAGTTCGGATAAATGGACAGTGTTCCAATCGGTGCGAGGTTTTTTTCAATAACTTAACGAAAGGTTTCGCGTTTTTTACAGAGAGGTTTTTTACAGAGGTTGGAAGAACATGAAAATTAATTCGATTATTTTCGAGTAACGTAATGACATGCATTTCAATCAAAAAAGGATCAGAGACGATACGCGAATAGGATGAACTTCGCCAACACTAAGCGAAATATTATATTCCAAGATGCCACTTTCTCAACTAATTTTCCACATATAATTTACGAAGTGTGAAATTAGCTAACAACATCTTTCTCTTGCCTCATTTCAGGCGAAAACTTAGGGCCAGTCCTGTTTAAACTCATATTCCCGTCAATACATTTCATCATTAACTCCAAATATCGTGATTTTCAGTCCGATAGTTTGGAAGTTGTTGATTCGCGAACAGGAGTACGTGATGTCTCAAAATGTCCTTTTTGTTGAAGTTTTGACCTCAAAAAACTATTCCCGAAAATGATTTGCATTTGCACAACACGTGTGATCCAAGAAACTTCAGTCAAGAACGCAATGTCACCTCTTAATCGTCTAGGATTATCTAATCCAAAATAACGATAGGCCTATTAGCAACTGGTATAAAAAATCGTCCGACGTCACACAACATAATCATGATCCTCTTCGATCTTATTTAATAATTGAAGATCAGCTACTGGCACATTCTAGAGCATTTACATTCCGGTTGTACCTAACAAAATACTTTTATCAGTTAATAACATATAACATGATCAACAAATAACAACGCATCATATCAGTTAAAATAACAGAATACTTTACCCCAGCACAAAGTAGAAAAAGATTACCCTACGAAATATATAGAAAGCGCTGAACAAACACATAACCAAAATAAAGAATAATTCTGCTTAAAAAGACAATGAATTTTGATTAAAACGTATAATCACCCAAAGCAATAACAGCACAGATAAAATCGCACAAATTCGATTAATTAAAGATTCTGGGGATAAGCTCAGAATATATATATATAAAACCCACTTTAGACAACTAAACTATTTCACACAATATGCTGAACACCTATAAAGTAACTACTTCGAAGGATTAAAACTAAAGAAATACTTTTCAAAGGGCGACGACAACAGCGCAGATACAATTGAAGATTAAACTACATTAGTAAAAATGAATAAATGAAAAACGTTGGGAATAAAATTAGTATTTACAGATCTTATGGTTCCATCAAATTTATGACACCAATTAAAACAGTAAGTCATTATTAATCATTTTCAACTCACTAATATATATATATATATATTCATTAGTTAGCATTCTGCTTGTTTATCAAGTTTAAATTTTAA